>PVIR01027931.1:0-22386 GCA_004026965.1 Petromus typicus
TGTAGAGCTCTAAAAATGTTCAGTGTCCAGGCTACATCTCAAAACAAATTGGAGTTTTGCTAGCGTGTTCTAGGCATCAGTAGACTGCTCTGATGTGCCCGTGTTGTAGAGGCACTGATTTAAAAGGATGTCAGTAGTAGGACATTAGCCTCATTTACTCATGTTTTGTGGCACGGATATATGCCCCCACATGTGGGAGCTTTTGTACTTTGGCTCAGTATAAAAAATAGTTGTGAAGCCAAGTATGCTAAATATGCTTTGGGAAGAGCAGACCGCCACCACAGCGGTACTTGAAGTAGAGGTTTAGTGTTGTGGAGAAAATGGTCACTTTGTTGGGAGGATAAAGTAGACCATTTCTAATATTTGTTTCATTTTAATGATTTTATTACTCTGTGCCAATATTTGTGTCTATTCACATTAGAATGCATATCCTTTGGCTCACTTTGATCTCAGAGGCTCATCTATTGACCCATTTTTGCCTACTTTGATCTTAGAGGTTCATTTACTGACCAACCTTTTCATTTCTGGTGTTCTACTCAATTAAGATGGATTAAAGCTGGAATAATTACATTTGCAAGAAAGCTATTAGTCTCAACAGATTATCTTCATGATAATCTAATTGCGTAAATGCAAATGAATTTGCATAAGTGAGCATTTGACAGACCATTTCTAATCATTCTTTGTGCATAGTATAAGTATTAGCAAGTTTAACTGTTAGCTGGTGCTGTAGCTTGCTTGATTATGCATTCAAAACACATGTTGTGGTTTAGCCCTGACTGTGAGGTATTAAGAGGGTGGCAACTTCACCTGACTGTATTGGGGAGGACATGGGGAGGTGATTAGACTTAGATAGTCATCAGGGAGGAGTCCCCATGACTGAGTATTTGTAGCTTTGTTAGGAGAGGGGAGGGACTTGAGGATATATACACACATGCTGCCTTCTCTTGTCTTGTGTTGTCCTTTGTGAGTTGTGACTCTGCTCATTACAAAAGCTACTGCCACATGCAGCGCCTTGACTCTGACCCAGAGCCAAAAAAACTGTTATAACTTTTGCATTCTGTGCCTCTGTGTTATTAACAACAGAGAACACACTGAAACAGCTGGGCAAAAACAAATGGATTCCAAATGATAGTGGGACAATCTTTACTGTGTGGCATATGTTATAGGCATGTCTGCACATTGGTAGGTATTTGGAGGTGGTCTTACACTTTATTTTATTCTACATTTCCTTAGTTCTTCCATTTTGTTTGGGATTTTTTGGTTGCTAGGTGGGCATATTCTCTCCCTTTTAAGGACCTTTCTCTCTTCTTTCTTCATCTCATCATTAACCCTCTGATTCTTTCCCTCGGGATTTTAATTTTTCATGCGTCGTTTAGTTTGGCTAGGAACAGCACTTCACAAGCTACAAGTGAGATTTCTGTATGGCACCTGCCTGGTAGTCTATCTGTTCCGCATTGTGGAGCTGTTTGCCTGGACCTTTTTTTCTCCTCAGCTTTAGTTAGATTACCTACTACCTTATTTTCTTATCACTATGATTTAAGTAAAAGCTTTGTTATAGAAAAAGGAAGGGTTTGGTACATAAAATAAATAGGTTTATTTGCATAAAATTTGTATGTACGCAAATACGCTCACATCACACATATATACACACTGCTGTGACAGTTCTGCATGGGTTTATGCTTCCAAACATTTTGTGAGCAGAGGCACTGGTCACTTTTGTTCTGGCTTATCCTTTCATAGGTGTTACATAGACAACATTCTTGAAATGTACAGGTAGTGTCTTCCTTTGGAGCAAAGAGCTTCTTGTTTATTATGAAAGGTACAAGGTTTCCAAATTTTGGTTAATCTCCTGTAATGTAACCCAGTGTGTACACAGATGTTACCTGATTGTTTTAATGTTGCATTGTGGGAATTGGGAACTTGGCACAGAAAATACAAATATTCTGGTTGCTATGGTTGCTGTGTGTGATAAAGCCCTTTGCAGGGCTGGGACTGAGATGAGATAAAAGAGGCATTTGGAGTGAAAATTTTGAGGAGACACTCCTTTTTTGAAAGCTGATCTGTACTTGCATGATCCTAAGCATAAGAACCTCCTCAGAGATTCATTTTGGCCCCTTTCCTTTCCTTACCCTAATCCTACTTTGCTTCTTTATCCTTTGCCCTTGGCACAGAAGTCTCATGCTTGCTCCAAGCATCCACAGCACTGCAGTAAGTGGGCTTCTTATCTTGGAGGTGCAGTGACATCTCGGACCCCTTCCCTTTCTAAACGGCTTTGGCAATGAGGCTGGGATGTTATGATAGTAATTATGATGTCAGCTCTAGTGGATTCATAAATGCCATCCTGGGACTGTTTGAGATTAGTGGAGCAAAGTTCTGGGGTGTGTGTGTGTGTGTGTGTGTGTGTGTGTGTGTGTGTGGTGGACAGAGATGTAGGCTGAGCAGGGAAGACCCACCCCGACTGTGAGTGGCACCAACCAATAGGCTTGTGGCCTAGATTGAATAGAAAGGAAAAGAAGAAGAAAGACTTCTTCCCTTTTGTTTTTTTGGAGAAACTCTGGCCTTCACCATTTCCTTTGGACATTTTTCTTCACCTCCTTCAGGCTTTCAGTGCAGACAGTGCTGTCTTGGACCCTTCATCTTTCCAACATGGAACTCTGGGCCTTTGACCTGTGACTGGATCCCCGGACTCTCCAGTGTGCAGATGGCCATTTTGCAGTCTTTTACCCGAGTTCCACAAGCAGCCGTTGTAAGCCTGTGAATACAGATGTGGGTGATGGTGTGGCATTGCAAAGAGGAAAAATAAGGCTTTGAAGGTTGGTTAAAAGACTTGAATAAAGTCCACTGGAATTGGAACCAAATATATGGGTTAAATTGTATGATCACCTCTGCAATAAATATTCATCCTCTTCATTCCTTTTTTATTTTTGTGATTCTGGGCATCAAACTCAGGGCCTGGCACTTTCCAGGGAGGCACAGAACCACTATGCTATATCCCTTGCCCTCAGTTTTTTTTTTTTTTCTTTAAATATTTTTGGTACTGGGGATTGAAGTCAGGACCTTATGCTTACAAGGTAGGCATGGTGCCACTGAGCTAAATCCTTAGCCTCTCTCTCTATTCTTTTTGATTGAAAGGCATTGGAGAGGTGCTTGTAGTCCAAATATTAGGAAGTAGGATTGAAGACTCTTTTCTATGAACTATGCTGAATAGGGAAGATTCTTGCCAATTTGGTGGTTAATCTGAAGTGTGTCCCATTGTCACAACCAGACCTAAAATTTTTCTTGCATGGGCAGAAAGTACTCTCTATTTTCAATCATTAGTTAGGGATTTTTTTTGAGATTTATCTTTCATTAGGGTTTATAAATTTGTAGGTGTGTAGAGTGATTTTTTAAAAATTGTAGTCAGTAGTTCTTAGAATGTCACTTGGAACTAAAAAGAAAGAAATTTGTGAGGGCTACCAGCAGAAGTAAGGCAAACCATTAGAACTTTGGCTCATTTACTTGGCAAGGAAGAGGGAAAGATATATGGTTATTTCTTGTTTAGGGACCAACTTATATAAAGACCACTCATACTTATGGAAGGAGTGTGCTGTTTGAACTTAGGACTACTGCCCATTTTTTTGACCTGCATTTGGACTTACTATGCAGGGATGTGAGTGGCACTGTGGCATTGTGATGGCTTCTACAGTACAACACTAGTTTTTGCTGATTGTACTATACAGTGCAGTACTAAAGTTTCATGTTCTCTTATGCTTTTGCAGTACTCCATGTAAGAGTTATGCAAATAAAAGTCAAGTCTTCAAGTTGGAGTTTCCTTTGACCCTTCCTGTTCTGAATATTGTAATATACATGTTATGGCACACAAAATTCCTTATTTAAAGACCTACCCACAGGAATAGAGCTTGGTTATTAAACAAGGGATGTCTGTAATGGAAACATGAAAATCCTAGGAAACAATGCCTCTAAAAACTACCAGCTTTTCCAGAGCTCACCCTTGTGCACTGATGGGGAGGAGGCAAAAGCAAAATAGCTAAAATGTAGGAAGAGATAAAAGAAGAAACAAAACCCTACATCAGTAGCAAAAAAGTAATCTAATGACATGAGTAAGTCAATACTTTTCAATAATAACTCTCTATGTATATTATCACAATTCTCAAATCAAAAGACATGGATTGACACATCAAATCAAAACCAAAACAAAAATCAATATAGAGTACAGAATATAAGAAACATATTTACTTATTAAAAAATTTACAACTCAGACAAAGTAGATTTCAAACAAAAATTAAGGAGAGACAAAGAAGGACACTATGTCCCTCTACAGGGAATAATCCAAGAGAAAGAGATGACATAAATATTCATGTACAAAATTCCAGTTCACTCAACTTTATAAAACAAATATTAATGGACATGAAAAGCTGGATAAGAACTAATACAATACAAGTAAGGGACATCAGTAGTCTACTGTCACAAATAGAACAGTAATGAAATTCTTGAATTGAACTAGATTTTTTGAACAAATAAACTTAATAAATGTCTGCAGAGAATTGAACCCCACAAAGTCAGAGTATGCCTTCTTAGGTGCTCGTGGGTCATTCTCCAAAATAGACCACATGCTAAACACCTGCTTTGAAAATCTATACTCCAATAAGATGGAAAAATGTAAAAGACATGAATAGATTTCTGACACATATGAACTTCCAAAGGTAAACAAAGAAGATATAAAAATGTTAAACATCCCAATATCAATCTGTGAAATTGAAAATGTGATAAAACATCTACCAAGAAAGAAAATCCCTGCTCCTGATGGCTTTATTGCTGAATTCTACAAAGCTTTAAAAGAAGAGTTAACACCACTATTTCTCAAACTCTTTAAGGAAAAGGTACGGGAAACAGTACTCCCAAATTAATTCCTGGAAGCATCCATTACCTTGATTCCAAAAGCAGAGAAAGATCCAACCAAAGATGCAAAGAGCAAAGATCTTTAACAAGATACTGGCAAACAATACAGAGAATCATCAAGAAGCTCATACACCCTGACCGAGTTGGTTTTATCCCAGAGTTGCAAGGATGGTTCAACATATGTAAATCAATATACCTAATATGCTACGTTAACAGACTCAAAGACAAAAAGTATATGGTTATCTCAATAGATAAAGAAATTGTTCAACAAAACCTAACACCCATTCATGATTAAAACCCTACAAAACATTGGACTAGATGATCTTTATCTCAACCTGATAAAAGTTAATGAGAAACCAGCAGCCAGCATCATACTACATTGTCAAAAACTAAAACCTTTCATGCTGAGATCAGGAACAAACCAAGGATGTCCACTGTAACAACTCCTGTTCAGTACTGTGCCAGAAACATTGGGCATAGCAATCAGACAAGAGAAACGTGCTTGACGTAATCACCAGATTTAGTTTTGTAGCTGTGTACAAGGTCAGCCTTTTATACACAGACAACAGACTCACTAAGAGAGAAATTGAGGAATCAATTTCTTTCACAATAGCATCAAAATCGGATTATTTGGGAATCAATCAAAGGAAGTGGAAGACCTCTTCTCTAAAAACTGGAGCACTCTGAAAAGAGAGATTGAAGAGGATATCAGAAAATGGAAAGCCATCCTTTGTTCTTGGGTAGGAAGAACTAGTATCATCAAAAATGGCCATACTACTAAAACTACTGCATACATTCAAAGCAATCCTGATTGAAATCCCAACAGTATATTTCAGGTAGAGAAAATAATCCAAAAACTTATCGGGAACCAAAGAGACCTAGAATAGTACAAGCAATTGTGCATGCAACAAGAACATGGCAAGAGATATCACAATCCCCTCAAACTGAGAACAGTCCTCCTGCTTATTACAGGTGTGAGCCACCATGCCTCACACTGCGATATGTGGTACTGGAGATCAAACTCGGGACCTTGTGCTTACCAGGCAGATACTCAACTACTGAGCTAAATCCCTGGCCCCTAAAAATTTTTAAAAATTGATTTTATTGGTACATTGTATATACAAATTATGATCACAATTGACATTAAGAATTTGTACTAGTACCTGACAAGACTTAATTCTCATTTTTCCCATTCCCTTGCCTCCACAACTCCCTGCCCCTTATATACATAAGTTGTTTTCTTTTACCATCAATTTTTTTCTTTCCCTTCTTTACTTATTCCTACCCCCTTTTCCCATTCAGTATTTTCTATTGCACACTATTTACCTTTTAGAACTCATTTACACTTTCATTTCCTCATACCAGAGAGAAGATATGGTATTTACACCTCTGTGACCTATTTATTTCACTTATGAGTATATCCTCAAGTTATATCCATTTGAGTATAAAGGACTTAAATTTCTCATTCTTTATGGCAGGGTAATACTCCATTTTATAAAAAAAAAATCTGCTTTATCTGGTCTCCTGTTGATGGGCATTTGGGCTCTTCCAAGATTTAGCCATCACAAACTGAGCGGCTATAAACATGGGTACATATATGTCACTGTGACATATATGTATATATGTCACTGTGACATATATGTAAATATGTCACAGATATGAATCTTCTAATTCTTTTGTGTATATCCCTAGTAGGGAAATAGCAAGGCCAAATGGGACCTCTAATCCTGGTTTCTGAGGCATCTCCACACCGATCTCCACGGTGGCTGCACCAGTCTGCACTCCCACCAGCAGTGGAGAAGGTTCCTTTCTCCTCGAAGCTTTGCCAGCATTTATTGTTGGTTGGTTTTGTGATAGCAGCCGTTCTTTGTGGAGTGAGGTGAAATCTCAGTGTTATTTTCATGTTTATCTCTCAAATGAACAGCGATGTTGAGCATTTCGTGTTTCTTAGCTACTTGTACTTCTTCCTCTGAAAAGTATCTGTTCATTTTTCACATGGCCATTTTTGAAATAGGTGTGTAAATTGGGTGGGGGATGATTTTTGTGCAAAAGTTTTTTATAAAAGATGAGATCCCAGTTGTCTCTACCCAAATATTAAAATAGAAACAGTATTAGTGTTTTTTTTTTTTTTTTTGAGACAAGGATCTCACTTTGTGGTTCAGGCTGGCCCTGAGCTCAGCCTCAAATCACAGCATCCTCAGCACATCCTCAGAACATCACAGCAATCCTCCTGCCTCTGCCTCCTGAGTGCTGGGATTACAGGCGTGAGCCACCACACCCGGTACTGTGGTATGTGGTACTGGTTGCTGCTGGGGTGAGTCTCCATGCCCAGTATGATATGTGGTTACCGGGGATCAAACCCAGGTCCTTATGCTTGCAAGACAGGCGCCAGAACCACTGAGCTAAACCCCCTGCCCCTGAACACATTTTTTCAGATGAAGAAGTAAAGGCAGGATGGAAACATTTGAAAAAATGTTCAATGTTGGTGGTCATTCAAGCGATACAGTAGTTGCAGTATGAGAACAACACTGAGATTCCTCCTCACACTACAAAAAATGGTTGCTATCACAAAATCTTCCAACAACAATTTCTGGCAGGGCTTTGAGGAGAAAGAAACACTTCTCCAGTATTAGTGGGAATGTAGACTAGAGCAACCACTGTGGATATCAGTGTAGAGATTTCTCAAAAAACCAGGACCACAGGTCTCATTGGACTGTTCTATTTCCCTGCGAGGTATATACATGAAAGAATTAAAGGCATTATATCACAGAGACATTTGTGTACCCATATTTATAGAAGCTCAGTTTGTAATAGCTACATCTTGGAAACAAACCAAATTGCCTGTCAAGTAGAGACTTGGTAATGGTTTGTGTGTGTGTGTCTGTGTGTCTGTGTGTGTGTGTTTGTGTGTGTGCCTCTTTGTGTGTGTCTGTGTGTGTGTGTCTGTGTGTCTGTGTTTGTGTGTCTGTGTGTCTGTGTTTGTGTGTCTGTGTGTGTGTATCTGTGTGTGTGTGTCTGTGTGTTTCTGTGTGTGTATGTGTCTGTGTGTCTGTCTGTGTGTGTCTGTGTGTGTCTGTGTGTCTATGTGCATGTGTGTGAGTTTTAAAATAAAATAGAGTATTTCTCAGCAATAAAAAATTATATATATATATATATATATATATATATATTTTTTTTTTTTTTTTTTTTTTTTTTTTTTTTTTTTTTTTTTTTTTTTTTTTTTTTTCTTTTGAGACAGGGTCTTGCTTTTTGTAGTTCAGGCTGGCCCTGAGCTCAGCTTCAAACTCACATCACAGCAATCCTCCTGCCTCTGCCTCCCGAGTGCTGGAATCACAGATGTGAGCCACCACGCCCGGCACTGTGGTATGTGGTGCTGATTGCTGGTGGGTGTGAATCTCCATACACAGCATTGTTGCATGTGACTACTAGGGATTGAACCCAGGCCCTTGTGCTTGCAAAATAGGCACTGGAACCACTGAGCTAATCCCGAACCCAAGAGTAAATTTGAGTCATTTATACTCAAGAATGTACCTCGAGGACATACTTGTAAATGAAATAAACAGGACGTAGTTGTGTAAGTACCATATTATTTCTCTCGTATGAGAAACTGAAGGTGTAAGTTGGTTCTAAAAGGTGTGATAGATATTTTTTCTTTTTTAAATTATTACCACATTCATTTTCCCCTCGTTATTTACCCCTACACACTTTCCTTTAAATATTTTCTACTTTACAATATCATCTAAACATACCACAACTTTTACAACTTCATATTCTCATACCAAAGAAAAGATAGGATATTTACACATCTGTGACCTGTTAATTTCTCATATGAGGATGTCCTCAGGGTATATTCATTTGAGTATGAATGACTCGATTTTATCATTTTTAATGGCAGAGTAATACTCCGTTCTATAAAAGAACCACATCCTCTTTATCCAGTTTTCAGTTGATGGACATTTGGGTTGTTTCTAAGACTTAACAGTCACAAACTGAGCTGCTATAAACATGGGTGCACGTATGTCCCTGTGAAATGACTCTTCTAATTCCTTTGTGTGTATACCTAGCAGAGCGATGGCCGGATCAAATGGGACCTCCAATCCTAGCTTTTTGAGGAATCTCCACACTGAATTCCTCTGAGGCTGTACGAGTCTACATTCCCACCAGCAGTGGAGAAGGGTTCGCTTTTCTCCGCAGCTTCACCCACATTTGTTGCTGGATAATTCTGACATAGCAGCCATTCTTTGTGGTAGATACTGTGAAATGGGAAGAAAATGTTCAAAGTAAGAGATGGAGGATAGGGGACAGTAAAGAAGGGAAATAAGAAGTTTGATGGCAAAAAAAGAAACATAGCTATGTGTATAGGAGGTAGGGGTTATAGAGAGAGCAGGGGAATGGGAAAACATGAGAATTAAGATGTGTTATGTACAAGTGCAAATTCTCAATATTGGATGTTATTAGGTGTGTATAAAATATACCAATCAGTAAAAAATTCACAACTAAAAATCAAAAGATAGAAAATTATATTTCTTGAAACAGGAGCCTCAAAAGAAGCAGGAGTAGCTGTGGTACTTTCAGACAAAGTGAATTTCATGTCAAAACTGATATGAGGAGCAAAGAAGTTCACTAAGTATTGTTTAAGGGAACAGTTCAACAAAAGAGATATCAATTGTTAATATATGTGCACCAAACTCAGACACACTCACTTTATCAAAGAAACACTAGTGGACAATAATGACCAGATAAATATCAGTGTAGTTATATTGGAGGATTTTATTACCTCACTATCAAAAGTAGATCAGTAGCAAAAATAAACTCAATAAAGGGGGGGAATAAAGAAGTCTCAAGAGTTGAGCCACACATGTGGGAAAATGCACTTACTAAATATCTACACAGTGTTCTACTGAACATTAAGAGAATGTATATTTTTAGCAGCACGTGGAACTCTCCCCAAAATAGACAATATATTAATCCATGAAGTGTACTTACCTAAATACAAAGGAATGGAATGATTTCATACATGTTAAGAGATTACAGTGCAATGCAATTAGAAATCAAAGGCAAGAGATATCACAGAAATTGTGTGAACACATGGTTTAAGAAAAAAACATGTTCCTGAATAATCATTGAGCTACAGCACCAGCCAAGGAGAAAATTAGGCAGTTTCTTGAATCAAACAATAATGCCTGTACATCATACCAGTTTTCATGGGATACAATGGCTGCAATCGTAACTTTATACCTGTGAATGTCCACATCAGAATAGGGAAGCCCAAATCAATGAGCTAATGATGCACCTTAAAATCATGAAGACAATAGAAAGCCAAAGCTTGAAGGAATGAGATTATAAAATGTAGAGGACAAATTAATGAAATTGAGACAAAAAATGCAATCAATTAATGAATCAAAAGTGAATTTTTAGAATGAATAAAACAATAGAGAAACTCATGGTAATGTAACTGAAAGACAGAAAGAAAAGATCCAGAGCAGTGTAATTAAAAATGAAAAAGCCAAAGCTACAGCAGATACTGTAAAATAAAAAAGATTAGCAGTAACAGTTTTGAAAGCTTATATTACAAGAAATTGGAGAATGCAGAACAAATAGATAGATTTCTGGGTACTCATGAGCTGCCTGAACTGAACTAAAAAGATATGAAAATCCCTGAATAATCAAATCACAGGCAGTGAAGTTGAAGTAGTAATGAAAAACTACCAATATTAAAAACCCAGGATAGGATTCACCACTGAATTCTACAGAGACTGCAGGGAACAGCTAATAGCAATATTTCTCGAATTCATTAATGAAGTAGAGGGAATGAGTACTGGGAAGTGCTGTTATTTTGGTTCTAATGCTAGACACAGATTTAACTAAGAAAGAAAACTGCTCATTGCTCTTTTCATTAAAGAGTTGCAAAAAATTTTCACCAACATACTGGAAACAGGATTCAACAAATCATCAAGCCAGTCATGCGTCATGACCAATGAGGCTTCCTCCCAGGAACACCAATATGGTTCAACATACTCAAATCAAAAAGACTAATACATTCCATAAGTAGAAACAAAGATAAAAATCATGATCGTTAAGATGCAGAGACAGATTTTGATAAAATCCAACAGACATGTGGATCGATGGAACAGAAAAGCATGTGCAGAAAAAGTCCCTTGCACTATCAACTATCTTATCTTTACCAAAGGAGCCAAGAAAAATGTGTTGCAGGAAAGATTTTCTTTTAAACAAATAATGCATGGGCCGGGGAGTTAGCTCAGTGGTCCGGCGCCTGTCTTGCAAGCGCAAGGGCCAGGGTTAGATTCCCCGGTAACCACATACCATACTGGGCGTGGAGACTCACCCCAGCAGCAACCAGTACCACATACCACAGTGCCGGGCATGGTGGCTCATGCCTGTCATCCCAGCACTCGGGAGGCAGAGGCAGGAGGATTGCTGTGATGTGAGTTTGAGGCTGAGCTCAGGGCCAGCCTGAACCACAAAGCGAGACCCTGTCTCAAAAAAAAAAAAAAAAAAAAACCTTAAAAAAAAAAAAAAAAAAAAAAAGAAAACCTTAAAAAAAAAAAAAACACAACAACAACAAATAATTCATGAAAGCTGGCCATTCACACACAGAAGACTGAATTTATACTCATGTATGTCACCATTTACTAAACTAAAGTTAAAATGGTCAAACCTATAATTTAACCTATAATTAAAACAGGTAATCTACTAGGAGACAAAAAAGACCTATAATTAAAACAAATAATCTACTAGAAGACAAAATAGGTAAGTTTTTCAATATATAAACATCCTAAGCTTTAGATTCACCTGGAGATGATGGTGTTGGAATTCTTTAAAGTTGCAGCTACAAAGGAGTTACTTCCCCTCCGTCCACTTTTTTGTTCTGTTTTGTTATATGGGTTGAAACCAGGGCCTCACACATGCTAAGGATGTGCTCTACCACTCAGACCCTGCCCCTGCCAGCTCCTGGCATTTAAAGCAAGGGGGCTACCTTGAAAAGAACCCTCATTACCCAAGAAATGATACCAAGAATCAATAAATGACCCCACATCAAATGAAAAATCTCAAATAAAAGAAACAACCAACTTACAAAATGTTCGCCAGCTATTCCTTGGGGAGGAGACTAATATCAAGAATATATAAAGAATTCAAAAAAATTAGACCTTCAGAATTAAATTTCCAATGAAAAATTGGCAACTGAAATGAATAGACAATTCTTAGCAGTACAAATGACCAACAAATACATGAAAAATATGTTCAATATATTTGACCATCAGACGAATGCAAGTTAAACTAACACTGAGATTCCATTTTACTTCACAGACAATGGCTATTATCAAGAAATTAAATAATAACATGCTGCTGAAGCTGAGGGGCAAAGGGGACATTTTTCCATTATTGTGGGAATATAAAATAATATGAGCACATAGCATGGATACTCCTCAGGAAATTAAATATGCAAATTCCGTTGGATCCCCTTCTAGTCTTCCTGAAAGAATAAAAGGCATCATATCACAATGATATGTGAAAACTCATGTCTGTAGCAGCACAAGTCATAGTAGCTAAATCCTGATAGCAACCTATATGTTCATCAATAGGACAGTAGGAAGTGTGGTATTATACACAATGAAGTACTATTCTGCCTTAAGGATTAAAATTTAAGTCACATGTGAGGAACTGGATGTACTATTAGGCCATAAGTTTAAGAGAAATAATTCAGACAAAGTTATATAGCACATGGATTCTGTTATATGAAAAACCCAAAGTTTAAATAAAGTGCAAATATAAAATAGATTATAGAAAACAAGAATGCAAATCATTTGCAAAAGCAAAGGAGCTCAAAAGACAGAAGAACAGGAATGAAGAGAAAGGAAGGGGAAATAAAAGATTAAGATGTGATATATATCAACGTTCTGCAATGAATGCAATAATTATGTACTGCAAACATATTCTAAAAATAGAATTAAGCAAAATGAAACAAAATTTCAACATCTGAGCCTTTGGCAAACAGTCAAAGCATATGGAAACCATCACAACTTTTAAGGAAGAACGGCTACAGGTAGGCATCTGCTCACTCCTTCATTTAGTTTATCATCCTAAGCTTTAGATTCACCTGGAGATGATAGTGTTGGAGTTCTTCAAAGTTGCAGCTACAAAGGAGTTACTTCCCCTCCGTCCACTTTTTTGTTTTGTTTTGTTTTATGGGTTGAAACCAAGGCCTCACACATGCTAAGGATGTGCTCTACCACTCGGACCCCCCCCCCCCGCACCAGCTTCTGGCATATTAAAGCAAGGGGGCTACCTTTGAGAAGGGTAAATTCCAATGGGAATCTACCTTATTGGGCTCTCAGAGGCACCTGAGCAGTTGGAGAAAGAGATGTATTCTTAAGATCATCCCCTCTTCTGGGAAACTCCAAAAGCCATTAGGTTAAGACCAGGGTCTAACTAGACAGATTTTGCCTTTGTAGAGATGCTCTGAGTTAAGGTATGTTCTGAAAGTTTCTGCCTTTACAGTGAAGCTTGAGTCAGCCAGAAGCCAAATATCCCAGCACCCTAGTGAGGCATCAAGTCGCCATCTCCCTATGTCCCCTTCCAACTCTACCCTGATCATAGATGTTGAAATAGGAAGGGGTGCTGGGGTGGGACTGAGGTCTTCTTTCTCTAGACGGTGGACAGGGGTGCTCCGAGTCATCTGAATAAAGTGGGGAGCTGGGGAAGGACAGCCTTATATTTCTATGACTCTGATAATGTGTTAGTCAACTTTCCTGTCCCTGGAACAAAATATCTGACACCTACAACTTGAAGGAGGAGAGGTTTTTTGGCAGAAGCCACAGGGCGGAAGGACTGGAAGAACACAATGAAGTGCTACTCTGCCTTAAGGGATAAATATATGCCCTCCTCTTGATGGCCAGGAAGCAGAGAAGGAGGAGCCGAGGATGAGATCACACTCTTCCAAAGTGACGTTCCCCCCGTGACTTGCTCCTTCTGACTACCTCCAAACATGAGACTTTGGAGGAACAATTTAGATCTCAACCATGACAGATAATCCAGGAGTCAATGGGAATCAGTCAGTATGCTGTTCATCGCAGGGGATGAGAAGGCACTGAATTTAGCTGATGAGTTTTGCTCATAGTAGGAGAGAAAAACAGTGTCATCTTTGGTTGGAATTCTTTGGGTAATTCAATATACTGTCGTTTTTGCCTGTGCATATGAATGCGTAGCAGGAATTAATAGATTTTAAGCTTATTTCTGCCCATTGTATGAATGTCAGTGGGGGGATAGTTTCAATTAAATCAATGTGTTTATGTCTCCAATAATCCCCTTGGCTGCAAGTCTCTGAGACCGATGTGACATCTGACACTTGGAACATGTGGCCAAATAAGGTGAATCATGCTCCATTCAGGGTTGTCACCAGCTATGCCCTTTTGGAGAGCAGCTATTAGGGCTACTGAGCTCTTGTTAAAATTAAACACCTGAGCCATGCAGGCCTTATCACCCTCTGGACTGAAATCCAATTTTGGGGGTCAGTCAACTTGGACTTAATAATTTACAGTAGACTAAAGTGCCCAAGAAACTCAGATTGTCCATTGGAACTGTTAGGACCAGGGATGCAGCTGGCACATTGTCAGACATTCTCTGTGTTCATTAACAGATTCTTCCCCTTGCTAGGTATACTTAGTAGATTAGCATCTACCACTATTTGCATATACAGTTAATTACTGATACAGTTTTAGATTTCCTATTAATGACATTGCTACAGTCAATATTTCTTTGAATTCACATTTTGAAATATAACTATGCACAGGGAAATTTTCTAGTGGATGAATCTTGGGTTAAAGAACCTGCTTATTTTAAAAATTATTTTTATTGAGGGTAAATACTTTAGAATCATTATTAATGTCTGAACTGGCACTAATAGTCCTATAAGTCCCTGTTACTGATTTTTAGGTTTGTAAAATTTGTAACACTTAAAATGCATATACAGCTATACACTGAAAACTCCCCTGTCCTAAATCATCCTCATGCCACCCTGAGAGTCTTCCCTAAAAATATACCAGGTTTTCCTTTTGGAGGAATTTTATATACATACAAACCAGTTGCATTCATAATTTCTTCTTCTAAGTTCTCTTTTTGAACTAAAATGATCGCATGTTTTGGGCCTTAATTTTTTTTTTTTAATGTTGTATTTCTGAAACATCTCTATATTGGTGCAGGAAGAACTCCTTCATTACTTCTCACAGCTGCACAATTACGCATTTCTAGCCTGGAGCATGGATATGGTGGCTAATTTAGCTTTCATACTTCTGTATAACCAGGCTCAAATTTGTTTTGTTCGTTTGCAATCTTGCCTTCCTTAATTTTTCAGTGTGGGTACAGAGTAATTCTGAGTGTGAACTTGATTGGTTTGAGAGATGCCTAGGAGATTCATAAAGGACACTTCTGGGAGTGTCTGGATGGATGACGCTGGGAACCCTAACACGTCCTTGGTCCCTTCCGTGCTGGGACTCTTCCCTGCTGCTTTCTTTCTTGGCTGTCATAAACTAAGCAGCTCGCTCCACCATGCTCTTCTGCCGAGATGTTTCTTCTCCTTGGGCCATCTGACAATTGACTGGAACCTCTGAAACATGAGCCAAGATAAATTTTACCTTATTTATTTATTTTTTTTTTTATTGAGACAGGGTCTCACTTTTGTAGTTCAGGCTGGCGCTGAGCAAGGCCTTGAACTCGAAGAAGTCCTCTTGTTTCTGCTTCCTGAGTGCTGGGATTACAGGTGTGAGCCACTACACCCGGCACTGTGGTATGTGGTTCTGATTGCTGGTGGGTGTGAGTCTCCACACCCAGCATTGTTGTATGTGGTTACTGGGGATTGAACCCAGGCCTTTGCACTTGCAAGGCAGGTGCCAAAATCACTGAGCTAAATTCCCAGCCAAATTTTATCTTCTTTAGATTGCAGGTTTCAGATATTTTGTTCCAATGATGAAGATCTGACTAACATATTGGTTTATGCGCATGACTCATTGTCAAATATCTGCTTTATTCATAATCACCTGTTACTTATATGTTTCACATTGCTTATAAGATAGTCTTTCTGCTTTTTTATTGTCCATTCTGGACTTGTCCTCTGGTGTGGTTTATATCTAGGTGTCTCCCTAAAGCTTCATGCACTCATATGAGGGGCTTTTTGGAAGTGGTTGGGACATGGGGCGTGATACTCGCAGATCACACCTCTTTCTACTCATTGTGAAAGGTAATGTTGGGAGGTGCAGCCGGCTGGAGCAGGTGGGACTCTGGTGGGGAGAGCGGCCTGGATGGGGTGCCTCCTCTCTCTTCCTCCGATGCCTCTCTCTGCTTCCATGCCCCTCTGTCATGTTGCCCTGCCCTTGAGCCATCTGCCTACGGACCGACTATTTTAGTTACTTTTGTTTTTTGCTGAGACAAATTACCTGACACCCAAAGTTAAAGGAGGAAATGTTTATTTTTCTCACAGTTTGCAGAACTGTTTCTGCCAGGGTGGCTCCAAGGCAGGACGGTGCGTGGCGGAGGTGCTTCACACAGAAGTAACAGTCCCTTGCAAGGCAGACAGACAAGAGCAAGCTGCAGAAACAGCAGTGAAGTGCCCCTTTATATACCAGCCAGGCCACACCACCTCGGGGTAGGCCTTCCCATTTCCTCACCACAGCTGTGCTAGACCGATCAGCGGACTGATGTAGTGGTCATGCCCCCCATCCGAGCATTACACCCTTAATCCTAGCATCACACAGCCTAGAGCCAACCTCCTCTGAAAAGCCCTCCAGTGAGGCCGTTTGAGGCTTTGAGGAAGGCTACGCACAAGGCTTTGGGGAGACATCTAAATTGCCATAGCACTGAAACATCTACAAATTGTGAATTAAAATCTCTCCTCATTTAAGTTTGTCTCCGCAATGAGAAAGTAACTAAGACATTTTTCAAGGTTATAGAAGTTACATATATGCTTATATTATTTTCTGTCAGTAGCTGCTTGTTAAGAAATTAGCTTGACCTGTGCTTGGTATATTTATCTTTGTATCATCTTTGGTTTAACATGCATTCCAATTAAAATCCTAATTACTGATATTTATATTTACTGGGAATTTTGTTTAGCTTTACAGTCTTTGAGTGTATTTCCATTTGATTTGTTAACTGGTTACACTATTTGCTCGCTTAAAAATACCAACAGAAATCCTAGAGACAAGTAAATCTAATTCAGTAGCAGAACTCCTCTCTTCTTACTGCCTGCTCCTCCCCCACAGTGGACAGAAAATTTCCATAGCCAGAAACAAGATCTCTTTAAGAAAGAAGTAATTAAGATTTTAATTTATATTTTAAGTAGGGATGAATCCCCTTCAACTTTAGATAACATTGTGACATTTGATGATTATGAAGTTGAAAAGTGGAAAAAGCCCAGCACTTATGTGAAGATCCATGCAGTAATGTCCTGCCTTGAGCAGTGTTGTAACTTGCAGTTAGATGTCTCCCTACAGCCTCGTTTGCTCATAGGTGGGGCTTTTGAGAGGCGGCTGGATCTGGAATGTGTGAAGGTGGATTATCGATGTGTGATACCTCAATTAGTATTATTATTAGTGGTTTAGCATAGTTCTGGGTGTGATGACAGAAAGGTCCAACCTGAGTACCATCAGGTACTATTGGATGGTTGGTACCATCAATAGGCTTGTAGCCTGGATGTAATAACAGGAAAAGGAAGGCTTGCTGCTTGCTGCCCACCATGCTGTGGACTGTTTCTCCTCTGCAGTGTTCTTCTGCGTGCTGCTGTGCCTGGGCGCCAGCTGACTGTGGACTGACACCTTTATAAACTGTGAGCTGAAATAAACTTTGGGGTTAGGTATGGGTTTGGGTCTCAGATTTACAATTTACTGTTTAATATCCTGGCCAAGTTATTATCCTTTCTGACTTCTCCATTTCCTTTCCCCCTATGTTACCTTAGGGTGACAATCTTTGCATCTGAGACTTTGAATGTTTGCCCATCTCTGGGTTTTTGTTGTAGCTGTTGTTTTTGGCTTTATACCTGCCCTGTTGTCCAGCGATGTTTGTTGCAAGTCTCTTTCTTCCTACTATTTAAGACCCTTAAGATGTCAGTGTTTCCTGGGTTGTTCTTCTTGAGTCTATAATGGAACCTAAACTACCGAAGTTCTGGCACACCATGCCAGGCAATCAAACCGCACGGTCAGATCACCTTGACTGAAAAGCACTGGGTAATGGAGGCCCTCATGCTCCAGGCCCAGGTGCTGGTGCCTATTTTGTGTTACCTGAGGTTCCTGCGGACTCAGTGGTACCTAGTTTACCTGGAGTGTCACTGGTCGTACTCAGTATGGTCCATGTGGAGGGAGGCGGGCCCCAGCTGTGCCTCTGGGTCTAAAGGCGCTGTGTGAGGTTTAAGTGGACTCCTCTGTGTACCCTTTACTTGGAATGTCCCTGGGTGTGCTCAGTACAGTGGGCATGGAGGCAGGCAGGCCCCGACCCTGTGTACACGCATCTACTGGCCCTGCCTGAGGTTCCAGCAGACTCCTCTGCACACATTTTACATAAAGTGTCTCTGTGTATGCTCAGTGTGGTTGGTGTGGAGGCAAGTAGACCCCAGCCCTGTCAACCGCATCTACTGGTGCCACCAGAGGTTCCGGCGGACTCCACTGAGTACCCTTTACCAGGAATGTCCCTGGATGTGCCCAGAGCAGTCAGACGGAGTCCCTGGGTGCACTTCTGTAGTCGGTGTGGAGGCAGGCAGCCTCTGGCCCCTGCGCTGCTGGGATGACGCTGCCTGAGGTTCCCGTTATTATCCTTTCTAACCCTTAGTGTTTCATCCTTGTAGATAGAACACTTGCCTAAAAAATATAATTCTTTCAGAATTAAATGACACTATATGTCAAGTAGCTCATAATATTTCTGACACTTAGCCGTTTCTAAGTTTTACCTAATTCAGGGAGAATAATTAGAAACAATAATCACCAACAGGACAACTCTTCTTTATTACATCGTTTTCCCTGGGGAGATGCCCTAGGTGAAGGCAGCCTGGCCTCCTGGAGAGACACAGAAGTCATTTGATATCTGACGACACTCATCACCAACTACACACAGGACAGTAGACTAGATTTAAGAAGGGGTTCAGATGGATTGTGGACAGAGAATGTTCACACTATCACTGTAGAAAGTCTGAGCGTGATTCTTTACATTTTATTCCTTTTCATTATAGGAATGTAATTTTGTATATTTTTTGAGGTGAAGTCTTGCTATATTGCCTCATATTATCTCAAACTTGTGGAGTCAAACAGTGCTCCTGCCTTGGTCTCCTGAGTAGGCAGGACTCTAGGGCCACATAATCCTGCTCAGGTCCAATTCTGTATTTTCACAACTAAATTAATCTTTCCCTTCTCTGAATAGTAGGAAAATTTTAAAACTTAGAGTAATAAAACATATGATTGAACCTAATAATATGTTTTTCAAATTGAAAAAAACAGTTCTTCAGATAGCCTTCACATAATTACTCCTGAAATTTGAAAAAAGTATTCATTTCTTGTAGTTTAGATCAATGATTTAAAATTAGCAGAATGTGAGTATGCCAACAAATGCATGATTTCCAGGTTGTGTGCAGAGGAGGAGAATTAGGGGGTAGAAAAAGGCGAGGAATTGAGAGGTAGGCAAATTTTTAGGATAAAAATAATTAACATATCTTTTTTCTTTTCTTTTCTTTTCTTTTTTTTTTTGAGACAGGGTCTCGCTTTGTGGTTCAGGCTGGCCCCGAGCTCAGCCTCCAACTCACATCACAATCCTCCTGCCTCTGCCTCCCGAGTGCTGGGATGACAGGTGTGAGCCACCACACCCGGCACTGTGGTATGTGGTACTGGTTGCTGCTGGGTGTGGGTCTCCACACCCAGTATTGTTATGTGGTTACTGGGGATCGAACCTGGGTCCTTGTGCTTGCAAGACAGGCGCCAGAACCACTGAGCTAACTCCCTGGCCCAAAATACCTTAAAAAGCTAGATGTACCCTTAATGCTAAGCTCAGTAGGAATACAAACTGGCTAATTAAGGCAAAAGAGAAAGTCACAGAAACTAGATGAAAAATAGAGACAGGTAATTTATTTAGTGACAGTGATGTGACAAGTATGAGCACTATTTTAATCTCTAATCAGTTACTTTGATACATAGAAAATCAGTTATTCTGGTGTGTGTTTTGCCTTTAGGCATTGTGTTCTTAATATAGTAAAACCCTGGTTTGCTAATATAATTTGCTCACTAAACATGCTTGTAGGGCCAGGGACTTAGCTGGTTCGATCCCCAGTAACCACATATAACAGTGTCTGGCATGGAGACTCACTTCCATCAGCAATCAGTATCACGTATCACTGTGCCAGGTGTGGTGACTCACACCTGTAATCCCAGAACTCGGGAGGCAGAGGCAGGAGCATTGCTGTCAGTTCCAGGCTCTCCTGGGCTACATAGTGAGCTCAGGGCCAGCTTGAACCACAAAGCGAGACCCTGCCTCAAAAAAAAAAAAAAAATGCTTGTAACCTAAAGCACTTGTATATCAAAGTAAATTTCCCCAAAAGAAATAATGTAAACTGACATGATTTGTTCCACAATCAAAAAATATTCATATAAAATAATACTGCCACATAATACAAAATAATAAAGAATGCAGAATATAACCTGCAATTATCTTTGAAAACCTTTGTGGCTGATGTGAAGATAATTGTGCATGATGACTTTCACTAACAGTAATCAGAATCACTGCTGTCTACTGGCTCAGTGGAACCTTTTTCTATAGCTGCAACTTTAACAAGGAACCTCTCCAGTCATACCTGCTTTGCCTCCTTTTGAAGATTTTGTGGCAGATGATGTTGCATTGTTGTTAAACAGATTCATCACTCACACTGCTACAGACTTTTCTAGTGTTTTTCTATAAAACTTTGGACTATTTCCCACATTTTACACATCTTCCTGATCTCCTTTGAAATGAGAGATTGCTCTGCCTTTCTTCTCTCCCTTCTCTGCAGATGAGATCTCTTCTATAACCTCTTGGTGTTAGGGTATGACTACAGAGAGATAGAGGGAGAGAGAGAGAGGGAAAGAGGGAGAGAGAGAGAGAGGGAGAGAGAGAGGGGGAGAGAGAGGGAGAGAGAGAGAGGGAAAGAGAGAAGGAGAGAGAGAGAAGGAGAGAGAGAAGGAGAGAGAGAGAGGGAGAGAGAGAGGAAGGAAACTTCGCTCAGTTGTTGACTGCGTGATATTTGGCATCATTTACTACTCATATTGCAACAGATCATTTGTTTATCAAGTCAGAATTTATTAGATACATTGAATCATCTTGTGTAACACAGAATAAGTTACTTACACTCCAAGATTGTACTGTATATGGTGTAGTTCTCTTTTATATTTTAGTTATTAAATCAGATTACATGAAATAATGATATTTTTTATCTCCTCTTTTCCAAATTCTATGCAGTTTATTTCATTTCCTTGTCCTGTTACATGAGGCCAAATCTCAAAGCAATGTTGAAAAATATGGCAGCTGTGGATATTGCTAATTCCTGATAATAATAAAACTGCTGTCGGTAGTATCAGTTGGTATAATTGTGGTTGATTTTGGATAAATCTTTACTAATTCTTTTATTAACTTTTTTTAAATTTGGAGAAAATAGTGAAGTATGGGAAAGAGGAATATATACATTTATGCAGAATAGGTAATAACACTTTGGAGAATAATAGGCCGAACTGTAGAATTAGGATGACATGTTGGAATTCCAACCCCACAAAAGGGAAATGCTTATGTGATTCACCATCAAGTTTATTACAACAAAGCAGGGGCTCAAGTTCTCCACATGGCACAGGTATGGCACAGAAGAGGTCTGAGTTATAAATCTGGCAACTTCAAAAACATATTTTCTACGAGCAGCTGTTAAATGTGCACCTCTTCAGTAGAATCCTGGACAGAAGCTAATATTTTTGTTTGTAGGTTTGTTTTGTTCTTTCGGTGGCAGAGACTGAACACAGGTTTGTGCCTGCTAGTAACTGCTTTCCCACCGAGCTACAGCCCTAGCCATAATAGCTAGTTTTATAATCGTAACAGAAGTTCACGTGACCTTATTCAGTTAGCAAGAAAATAAAAGAGAAACATATAAAACATGAAACAAAACAATTACAGAAGAAAAAACTGAAATTCAAACTTCAGTGTTATAAAGACTTCTGTAATCTCTACATTAATGTCTCCTTGATGTTAGTTTTCTTCTCTCATTTTGCTTTTGTGCGCTTTTCTATCTTTTTGCTACCACTGCTTCATCTTCAGGGTGGAGCACATTCAGTCGCACTGTCAGCCTGGCAAGATGTCCTGAATTGATTCAAACTTTTACCTTTCATGTCATTTTGATTTAAGGAAAGAAGTTTCACAATGAATCAGGTGGACAAGCGCATGCTGTCATATTTTTTGAACCTGCCTCTTATTTAGATATTACTG
>PVIR01027932.1:0-22460 GCA_004026965.1 Petromus typicus
TAAGGTGAAAGGGGACAATGTTGAGATTGTAACAAAAAAGTAAGGAAACAAATTTTATATATGGGGGGGTGGTAGGGTGGGTGGGGCTATGGGAAAAAATGAGAATTAAGTTGTGTCTTATACTGGTACAAATCCCCATTATGGAGTGCAATCATGATGTGTATATTTAATGTACCAATAAAGATAATTTTAAAAAAAAGAATTTGACAATTCACGTTGTATTTGTGGATTACTTCAATCTTTATTTGTAAGGAAAATTAAAATTTTGACTAAAATTTAAAATTTAATTTTGTCTCACCTTAAGGTGTATCTTTTGATTGTTTAGTTGGATTTCACGAGAAAAGAAAGATGACAACATTATACATGTTATATTGCCTGAAGCTCTGCTGCATTTTAAATCTTTAGTATTGATGAAAAGAATCATAAGATCCTGTGTTTTGGATTGTCTGGAGTGCCCGTGTTTCTAGGCTGTCATAAGTGTTCAAGTCTGGAATTTTCATACACTGCAAATGAACTGTTTTGTTTTAGATTTCCATTATTACTTTTTTATTCAGAGGATATTAAGATCCGTGTATATGGAAATGAATCACAAATTTAGATTGTCATGTTAAAGAGTAAATGAATCTTCATTTTTTAAGTATCTAATTGTTGAGAGGTTCATGTGGTTTGCACCATTACCTTTGCTGATCTGAAGGCACTGATTTTTATTTACTGTTCTATTATTGTTTTCATTCTAATAGCTATTTCTTATGATTCACTTTAAATTTCCAAGAAATAGCCATATTTATAGATTACTCAAGCTAGTAGGCTACTCAAAGTAAGAAGAAGCAGAAAATAATTTGTGTTGTTATCATAGTGTTTTATTACAGATATCAAAAAAGCCCAAATGAGTGATTTATTAATTATCTTTAGTAACAATTTGAGAGCAAATATATTTTGCTGTCCAGTGGTATTTTATTTTGAAAAGATATTTACTGTGTAAATTAATAACAGCATTGGAAGGTTTTTTTCCTGTTTTGTTTTGATTTGTTTTAGAAGTGTTTTTGTAATGCATTTTTAATTTTTAATTCATAGTTTACAATCAGGCAAAGTCATTTTATTTGACCTCTTGTCAAGGAAATGACAATGTCAGGTGACAATAAGCTTGTGTGTCTGACACAGATATCTTTACCTTTGAATCTATTGGTTCAAGGCTTTCATTATTCTGAGAGTTCGTGTTCCTGAGCTGTCATCTTGAGCCAGACTCCCTCACAGGGTCGCCTAATTAGAGCTGTGAAAGAGAGAGGTAGGAGTCAGCCTCTGCACTCTGAACAAAAGCTATCTCCCTTTATATAGAAAGAAAACTAGCAGTTTTGATTTTTCTATTTTTAGAACAAAAATGAAGAGAGAAAAATAGACAGGATGAAAATCAAATTTTAAGACCTGAAATATGTCCAGATAAATTTCACACATTGAAATTTATTATTTTAATCTAAGTGCGCTGAAGAAAATTGCCTTAGTAAACCTATAGATTATATTTTATGTTACAAAAATCATAAGATTTTAGAGAGAAATTATATATCAGGTTTCTCCTAGACAGACTTTAGGGAAGTGAAAGAACATTAAATTGTGTCAGTGTTATCAGTTGAACTATGTAAATTCCACTGAAAGCATGCATGTAAGGGACATTTATGTTTCTTGAACAAACTTTGCACCCAAGTTAAATATATCTTTCTATACTCTGCTTGTGAAATTTTAAAATGCAGATGCAAGGAGAACTGTATGATTCCTTCCAGCAAAAATGTACTTTGTCTTTGCCTTTTGATACTCAGTTCTTACCTAAAGTTCCAAGATCACATTTAGTTTTAGTATTTCCTCTACATCAAAAACACCTCTCCATTTCAAAACATGAAACACACCTTTCTGCACCAGACCTGTGAAATGTGGCAATAAATATAAAATAGTAACCTGCAAATTTTCTTGTTATTTGTAGCTTTTCTTTCCTTCTATTCAACAATTTATATAGTAGTCATCCATTTTACAGCTTCCAAGAAAGAAAATTATAGTATGCATAAATATACCAAGTAGGGGTAGAAAATAAATTGAAGTAGTTCTTCTTAAAGTTAAACACAATTTTCAAAGAAAAAAAAAAAACTACCTCTTTGTCTGCTAGATAATCTCCTTTATGTTAGGTCATCTATTAAATGAGTAGTGAGTATATAGTTTATTCTGGGGAATACAGATTTAACAGATATTTTGATATTCTCAAATTATAGCATTAGAACCACTGAGATCCTGTGGTAAATGTAATTTTTTTCCATATTGAAGGGTTTTAAAATATAATGAAAGTTCTAGATTTATTTTAGAAGTAGCCACAGTTGTGTTATGGAATTATATTTATGTTATGGAATTATATTTCTTCCATCCCAGCTCCATGCATCATTACAATGGACTAGGGATCCCATAGGTCCATTTACACATTTCTGACATAACTGAACTGACTTGTCCTTTGAGAAACTGATATTTACAAGGAAAAGCCAAAAACTCTGAATTTAATTAAGCAAGGGTGGGATTTGAAGTATAATCTGGCATCAATTAACAAATATTTAATTTTTCTAAATCTGAGATGGGTTTGTATAGTTACCATCAAAGTTGTATGTTTTTATAAAACTAAGGTTAATTTCCTACTTGTCACTGAAACTTTTATCTCTTCGTCTCTGATAATACATTTCAATAGAGTGGGGAGAAATGCAGAGAAGAGACTAGGATATGATGGTTGGATTCAGGTGACCAGTGTTATCTATTTTAGAATTTTTCCCCAAGTTTATCTTTATATTTAGTGATGTTGTAAAAACAGTTTTTGTCTTTGCTGCTAAGGTAAGCTTTCCTGCCTTGGTCATTCTAAGAAGGTGTGGTCAATCTGTGATGCTATTCCAAATCAATTACTAAGCTGGAGCGACAAAAACTACTGGAAAACCCTTTGATAACTGAGATAGACCAACTAGGATAAATTGTGCTCACAGACTGAGGGACAGAGATCTCTGGAAACAACACTGCTATAAAATCCTACAGGTGCTCCATGCTTATGTCTGTTTTTTTGGAGAGTATTTCAGGTGAAAACATTTTATCCCTAACATAATGTCAGCATCATCTTTAGATGATGTCCTATAACAAAGTTCCCTGGATTACAAGCAATTTAACTGTAGGTATGATTTAGATAAGGGGGTATATGTCTATGAAATATATATGGATTTATGTTCATAGAACACTGAAGAATATTTTGAATAAAGAATTCAAGTTCAGGTAATTATTTGAATAACTTTTTCTTATTCTATCAGTATAATGAAAGTGAGATAATTTTATAAGATAATAGTCTGAAATACTTTGGCATGAAATACATGGCATGTATCTGAATATGCAAATATAAATACTTGAACATTTATCATTAAATTAATCTATATTACACACTCTTAGATTAAGTTGGTTCAGTTAGAATAGTCCATTAGTTATCACATACAAAGAATTGATAGGTAAGAAGTTCGCATTACTTACCATGCTTCAATAGACATTAGAATTATAGGCTTTTACCCTTTTACCACTTCATTCTTTACAACACTTTGCTTCTATTCTTACACTTAAATGAAAATGGCTTCAGAATTCAGCCATGAGTTTTGTTATCATATGGCAAGAAAAGGCAAGAACAAAAGCTGTGCATTGTATTCCTGGTTCTGTCACCTTCTTCAAAACATTCTTTACAGGAGTCCATACAAGACTTCTGCTTATATTTCATGATCATATTTTAATCATAGTCATAGAAGCCAGAAAGTATAATCTTTCAGCTGGATGTATCATAATCCTTCACAAAATACCAGGAAAGATTGTGTATAACAATTAAATGTATCAGCCACAAGATAGAGGAAATGAATGAGATAAGCTTAATGTCATCATTATATGTAAGTCTATTGATGCTTTTTCTGAGGAAATAATTAAAAAATAAACTATATTAGTTTTTCAGAATGGCTGTAACTAACAGCAGCAGAATTTCATTTTGTCATAAGTGTAGAGGCTACATGTTCAAGTTAAAAATCAAAGATTGGATTGTCCTTCTTCTGACTCTGTTTCTATAACAACTCTCTGGACTCTTTCTTTATAACTTATTTAATATCATATGGCACTTTTACCAAAAGTTAATGGTTTGATCCATCCATATACATATGATTCCATCTTTAAAGTATTTGGCTCAGCATTATAAATTATTTTATTGGATGTTTTTCTCATTATGGAATAGTAATGTACATCTTTTGAGTCAAATTATATACCTCTACATTATTGTTTTGCATATTAGCAAAATATTTTAGAATGATTTAAATTATTCCTATAATTTACCTTCCTTGGAAGAACAATAGAAATTTTTAAATATTTGACTCAATTCAATAGGAAAAATTTACTAATACATTTCAAAAGAGGAACAATTTAATTAAAAATATTTTAAATATCTTTACCCATCTTGTTTTAGAAATAACCTGATTAATCACAGGGCATCAAACAACTTTTTTTTTAGTTGATATTTATACATTTTATATACACATTGTTACTACACTCAACATTAAAAATTTGTACCTGAATATGACACAACTTCTTATTTTTCCCATTCCCCTGCCCACCATATAACCCCATATACATAAGTTTTGCTTCATTTTTTACCATCTATATTTGCCCTTATTTATTTATTTCTACTCCCCTTTTTGTTTTGAATATTTTCCATATCACTGTATTTGTTATACATATTAGAACGCATTAACATCTTCAGTTTATCATACCAGAGAAAAGGTACAGCATTTACACATTGTGACCTTTTTATTTCATTTATGAGGATGTCCTCAAGTTATGTCCATTTTAGTATAAATGACTCAAATCACTCTTTTTGGCATTCTTTATCTTCATTTTATAAAATACCCCCCCATCCAATCTCCTGTTGATGAACATTTGGGATGTTTCCAAGATTTTGCTATTACAGAATGAGCTACTATAAACATGGATGCACATATGTTGCTGTATATACCCAGAAAAGGAATAGCAGGGTCAAATAGGACCTCTAATTCTATTTTTTTAAAGGAATCTCCACAGTGGTTGCTCCAATGTACATTCCTACCAACAGTGGATAAGTGCTCCTTTCTCCCTACAGGCTTGCCAGCTTGTGTTGTTCATTGATTTCATGATGGCAGCCATTGTTTTGTGGAGTGAGGTGCAAAATCAGTGTGGTTTTCATCTATATCTCTCGAATGATTAGTTTACTTCTTTGCTTAAAAATTGTCTGTTCATTTCAGATGCTCATTTTTGAATTGAATCTTTAAATTTGGAGGGTCATTTTTTAACATCTAAATATATTCTAGGTTGTAGTCTTTTGTTTAAGAATCAGCTGGCAAAACATTTTTCCCCATACTGTTGGTTGTCTTTTTGCTCTGCTAGCAGTTTCTCTTGCTGTGCAGGAAATTTTAATAAGATGAGACCTTGATCAAGAGGTTCTTGATTTCTTCTGCTAGTTCCCATGCTGCAGAGATTTGGTTCATAAAGTCTTTTTCTATCCCAGTGTCTCTGGTAGTTCTGCCTAACCTGTATTAGAGCAGTTATTATTTCTGTTTTAATATGTAGGTCTCTAATTCACTTTGGCAGATTGAAACCCTGTGTTTCCATGACAGTTTATTAAATTGGCTATCTTTCCTCCATTGAGGATATTTGGCTCCTTTGTCAAAGATGAGATGGCTTAATTTATCTGGAGTTTTTTTCTGGATCTTCTAATCTGTTCCACCATAGGTCTTTTACTTTACAACTTTCTTATGAGACAAAGTCAACATAAATAATACTTTCTTAAGGAATTTTAAAATTATTTTCTGAGTATAAGAATATCTAAAAAGCTGGGCCTCATGATACACACTTGTAGGTCCAATACTTTGTGAAGCTGAGGCAGAAGAACATACATTTGAATATAGTTTGGCTTCTTTTTTAGTGATGACCTGTTTCAAAGTAAAAAGTAAGAATTGGTCTGTGTTTGCAGCTCAATATGAAAGCCCTACATTCACAATCCAGTAGTGTAAAAAAGAACTAGGAAAATGCAACAAAAAAACTCAAGATCTCAAGAAATATACTTACCATAGTGACTATGCACTTTTAAAATTTGTGATCTGTGTGCATGATCATTTTTTTATGTATTTTGACACTGACAGAGTAATAATCTCCTAAGAAATTAAAGTCTCAGAACTTGTATAAAGCTATGCAATTACAAACCTAGTAGCAGTTATTACCCAGTGTAGAAGAATGAATCAAAATCCTAATATGCTTGTAATTATAATAATATAATAATAATAATAATAGTAATTTAATTCATATAGTATTGCTTCAATTTTGTCTTCAGGACAACACAGTTGTTACTCTCTCCTGAGTTGTGTATTGTGGTTTCATTAAAGTGAAAAATTCTCAGACACAATTAGACTAAGTAGTTTTCTGATAATTACTTCACCTGTTTTTGAAATTCAAGTGTCTAATCCAGATATCAAAAAACATTTTTCAATTAAGGTGATGTGGTAATAGGTTTTGTTTGCTTCATTTTCAAACTTCATGCACATAATTGATAATGGCATTAGCTGTTGTCATATTTAAGAAGTTCTTAATTTTGTTTTTTTTAAATTTACCTTTCACTGTATGTCTTCATAATAAACATTAAATTTTGAGCATATATATATATATATATATATATTTTTTTTTTTTAATGGAAGAAATGTTGGCACAGATACTAAAAATTCATCTTAATTAACAGTCTAAAGTATGTGGTGAGGGTTGCGGCCTTAGCTCAGTGGTTCTGGCATCTGCCTGGCAAGCACAAGGTGCTCAGTTCAATCCCCAAAAACTACCTACCAAAATGTGGGGAGTGGTGGCTCACGCTTTAATCCCAGCCCTGCGGAAGCAGAGGCAAAAGAATTGCTGAGTTTGAAGTTATCCTGGGCTACAAAATGAGTTCTGAACCAGCCTGAACTAAAAAGCAAAATCATGTTTTTAAAAAAAATGTGGTGATATAACTAGCTTTCTCAACTATAAATTTCCAAATGTCCAGTGTGTCCAACTGTCTTTTGTAACTGTACCCTGCATGATTAGCCCTAACATTGTCTTCTTTCAAAAACAAGTAGAATTTGACCTTTATTCAGATTCTTCCTTTGCTCACAATTTAGTGAGATTCATTTCTATTTCTGAATATAGTAATAATTTATTCCTTATCAATGCTTTATAATATGTAGTTCATTAAATGAATATTTTATTTTTAAGTATTTTTACAAATTGGTATTTGAGTAGTATTCTAGTTCACTAATAATGGAGTTTCATCCATATGTATTTGATAAATATGCATACACACAAATATACATTATATATAGCTAAGATTAAAATTATAATATCATAGTGTATGTTTTTCAGTATTAGAGAATATTGTAGAGTTTTCTAAACTATTTGTGCCATAAAATAAGGTTATATTGTTCTTGAAAACAGTCAAATATTCACTATGTATAATACATTTAGTGTTCAATCCATTATAATATTTATCAGAAGATTGGTGTGTGTATATATAGTTATACTATTCTGTTAGTCAATTTTCTTGGGATATTGGAATTTTTCCGCCTGGGATTAAGATATATTTACATTGATAACGATCCATATTCTTCTACTTCACAGTGGAGTTATTATTGTAAATTGAATATTTTAAATAAATATTTTACATATTCAAAATTTAAATATATTCTGTTTAAAAGCATGATGAAGAAATTGAATGAAATTGTAAACTTGTGACCTATTAGAAAAATACACCAGACTTACCAATTAAAAGTTATATAAGCCAAAAAACATAAACATAATCTCTGTATTTATATCTACAATAGCTTGTCTGTAAGCAAACACTATGTTTGCTGGCTCATATTGCTGATCAGAGTTAGATACTGATAAGTAAATTATTAATCTACCTTACTTATTAAATATTTAAAATGGATATTTAGATTTTTCAAATAATTTTATAGAATCCAGCTTGTTATATTTGTTTTATAATCAGAAACCATGATAGTTTTAATTTAACTGAAATTATTTTTAAATTTTTTATTAATTAATTCAAATTTCTTTAATAATCCCGGTCCTTGTTAAGGCTAAAAATAAAACACCTGGTTTTCTAACCTAGTTTGCAAGTAAAAGGATTTGTGTAATGTAGTTTAGACAAATGACATATAATCATAAATCATGTCAGAGGCTGTTGTAAAATTTTATTTCTTTTTAAAATTATCGACGATGAATAAATCTCCTTATTCTGCCTGTGTGTTCCTTCTTCCTGACTCCATTATGAATTTGATTACTAGAGCAGTGATTTCCATTATATGAGGCATTTAACACAAAAACAAAACATCCAATAGTGTAATGAGCAAATCTAGGATCTTCATTGTGTACCTAAATCACTGAATGAAACCTGGAGTCACCTATAGCCAGTCAGTTTATTGAAAGGCAATAATAGGAGCAAATGTCTTTCCACCAGCTTATTTATTACTTTCAGCTGAAAGCAGTCCTAACTAGTACAGCATGATTGTTGCGTAATCAGTACATTTTTACTCAGTAGCATTCAGATTAAGAAATATTCCGACCCTTTATATTTCTGAAATCTAATTAAATAGTTTTTTGAACATCTCTCCTTTAATGGTGAAATTACTCATTCCACTCAATCATAAATAATTTTTTTCTTTTGAGATAGAGTTTTGTTTTGTAGTTCAGGTTGGTCCTGAACTCAGCAATCCTCCTACCTCTGCATCTAAGTGCTGGGATTACAGGCAAGAGCCACCAAAATTAAGATGTAAATCAATTCTGGTATGTAAAGTACATATTGTGAAATATAAAATATTTAAATTAAATAGGGCATTGGGGCAATTAAAGAGTGAGAAAATAATGTGATGTTAATAAAAAAAGGAAAAGAGGTTTGGGGATGGGTAGGAGAATGGGAACAAATGACAATAAAGTCATGTCATATATACTGGTACAAATTCTCAATGCTGAAATTGACTATGATGTGTATATATAATACACCAATAAAGATTTGATTTAAAAAAAATAATAGTTTGGAGCTCTTTCTCTACACTGGGATTTTATATTTGCATCGTCGTGAATTACACAGACCATGAAAATGGAGGAAAACTCTCACAAACACATCCTCATATCTGCCATCATCTATTTAACATGTTAATCTAAACTTTGTGTTCACATTGAAAGCTTCTATCTTAGCCAGTGCCTTAGCATCACCGTTATTCACAAAGACAGGTTTGAATTTTCTGGTTCCAGTCCAAAATCTATTGTGATTTTTTTTCAAGTCGAACCTTAAGTAATTGCACAAGTCTCACCTAATAAGTCTTATGGAAGAAAACTCCACTGCCCACACCTGATTTGGTGCATAGTCAGAGAATTAGTCTCTTAAGACTTGTAGTCAAGAACTTTGTGTGCTTTCTTGTCCAAATCCTTTGATATATCTGAATTTCTATACCATTTCACAACTTATCAAGAGATTCTGTCAGATGTCATTATCAAAGACACTTGAATTTTTTTTCCTATGATAGTTAGTCTTGGTTCTGTCAAACTTATTGGTTTATGGCTGCCAGGGCAGTGATAGAGCATACTTCTGGGCTCATCTGGTTGGATGATGAAGCTGTGACATTAGGTACTAGGTCTGATACTCTCTCTCTGTCCTCTGTGGAATGATGCTCCTGCTCAGCTTCCTAGCAGCCATGAATTAAGGTACTTCACTCTGTTCTGCCTTCCATGGTTATGTTCCTGCCTTGGAACCAGCCAATTAGGAACTGTAGCCTCTGAAATCATGAACAAAGTCTCCTTCCTCCAGTTCCTGGGTGTGGAGGATTCAGCGCAGCATGCTAACACTAAGAGAGAAAATAGACTACAGAGAAATGGGGTGTTGTAGCATAGAAGCCATTGAATTGATTTATGGGGGCATTTGAAGAGCCAGTTAGAGCTCTAAATAAAGCCTGAGTAATTATTTTAAATTTTGAAGACTAGATTTTAACAGGAATGCAGACAGGAAAAGGCTAGGTTCTGATTTCAATTGAGAATGAGCACTTTATTAACAGTCAGATGATGTTATCACAGTATTATCAATGTTACCACATAAGTGGTACCACAATGTTACCACATAAGTGTCAAAGTGTGACCAAAAAAAAAAAAAGCTTATGTTTTCTCATGTCCTGAGACTTTCTGGAAGATTGGGATTAATAGCAATGTTCAAATTGGTCTGATGGTGGAAATTAAAAGACAACCTGATCTTCAGGCTGTGTCATGATATTGCTGGTTATTTTTATCCTGATTTACCTCAGAACTAGGGGTATAATTCAGAGGTAAGCTTTGATTTTTTTTTCAAAGTATAATGATGTGTAAATTTGAAATCAAAGGAGTCGTGGCTATTGAATAGATTAGTATCATTAAAAGAAAATGCATACTCTACTTTGTACCGGCAGGACAAAAACACTCTTGAAGCCATTTCAGCAATCAGCAATACTCCTCTCATGACAATTTAAGGTACAACATTGTTAACATTTCACATGAGAAGAAAGTCACTAGGAAGTCACTTAACTTGGGCTTTCTAAGGAATGTCTTTTCTGGATTCATTTCAAGGTTCTTAGCCATCCAGACACTCAAAGAGCATTACAGCCATGGTCCATCGCTTCTTATCCCTACGATACACCTTGGCTTTCTATACATGATGATTTTATGACATGCACATTGCAATAGATGTAGTGCTAGATGGGCTTCTGCCCATTTCAAAGAAAGGTCTTGGAGGCCTGCAAGGAGAACCTGAGAAGACAGGGTGTGAAGCAGTAGAAATTATGCCAAAAGAGAGTGGAAGTCCCAAGAAGTTAGACATACCAAATCATGGATATCATTCAAGGAAAACTAGAAGCTGTCAGTACATCCAGACAAAGAAATAATTTCTATATTCTCAAATGTCAAAGACAAGGGAAATGAGTTGTCCAAACCCTTTGGAATTCATATTTTTATCCACATATATCCCCAAGACTGGTTTTGGAGGTACAGGATTTAAGATTTTTTCATTGAGTTCTGTTGTTGTTTTAGTTCAATACTTTTTTCTTCTCCTGTTTCTTCCCTCCAAAATTGGAATGTTGCCTTTTGTAATTGTATAGGAGGGCTAATTTATTTTTAATTTTTACAAAAATTAATGGCAACATGTTTTTCTTGACTCTCAAAAAAGAATCTGACTTGGGTTTGGTGAAAATGCAAGAACTATGGAGTATTATTTTAAGGAATCATTGTATTTCTTATTGTACATGAGATAGTCTTATCCTACTTAGCAAAAGTTTGATCTTGTCTTTATTTGAAAGTTAAGTGTGGTTTAAGATGATGTGTTTTGATATTCAGTTGCCAAGAGGTGATTTGTGACTATTAAGCATGATTACATTAGCTTGATTGGCTTGAGACTAAATTGAAGTCCTCATTTGCTCAAATGTGTGTGCTTGGCTTTGTGTCCTAAGACAAGGGAAGCTGATGAATACCTAGCTACACTCTTTTTAGCATTATTCCTCTTATCGTTCTCCAGATATTTGGTCCATAAAATTGAAGGAAAATGTAGTCTGTGGCTTTCTTTTTTTTAATTATTATTATCTTTATTTGTACATTATGAATACACATTATAATCACATTCAACATTAATAATTTGTACCAGAATATGACATGACTTGATTCTCATTTTTTCCCTTCCCCCTGCCCTGCCACCCCTACCCCCTATATACAAAATCTTTGTTTTCTTTCTTCTTTATTATTGCCACATTCATTTCCCCTCATTACTTACACATATACTCTTTTCTTTTAAATACTTTCTACTTCGTAAGATCAACTATACATACTACAACTCAATTACAACTTAATATTCTCATATCAGATAAAAGATATGATATTTACACATCTGTGAACTATTTATTTTGCTTGTGAAAATGTCCTGAAGGTACATCCATTTGACTATGAATGACTCAATCTTATCATTTGTAGCGACAGAGTAAGACTCCATTCTATAAAAGAACCACATCTTCTTTATTCAGTCTCCACTTGATAGACATTTGAGTTGTTTCCAAGACTTAGCAATCATAAACTGAGCTGCTATAAACATGGGTGCACATATGTCACTGTGATATGAATCCTTTATTTCCTTTATGTATATACCTAGCAGAGCGATGGCCGAGTCAAATGGGACCTCCAATCATAGTTTATTGAGGAATCTCCACAATGATCTCCACAGAGATTGTGCGAGTCCACATTCTCATCAGTAGTGGAGAAGGGTTCTCTTTTCTCTACAGCCTCCAACATTTGTTGCTCGCTAATTCTGACATGCAGCCATTCTTTGTGGCGTGAGATGAAATCTCAGTGTTGTTTTCATCTCCATCCCTCGAATGACTAGTGATGTGAAGCATTTCTTCACATACTTCTTAGCTGCTCTTATTTTTTATTCTGAAAAGTATCTGTTCATTTCAGATGACCATTTTTGAATTGGGTCTTTAAATTTCGGTGGCTGATTTTTTAAAGCTCTTTATATATTCTAGATAGTAGCCCTTTTTCTGAGGAACAGGTGATGAAGATTTTTTCCCACATTGTTGATTGCCTTTTTGCTCTATTGGTGGTTTACTTTGCTGTTAAGAACGTTTTTAAAAGAATGAGGTCCCATTTGTTGATTTCTTGTGCCAATCCATGTACTATAGAGTTTTTGTTCAAGAAGTCTTTCCCTAAGCCAGTATCTTCAACAGTTTTACCTAACCTGTTTTGCAGCACGTTCAGAGTGTCCATTTATTATTTAGGTCTCTCATCCACTTTGATTTTACTTTGATACACGGTGAAAGGTCTAGGTCTAGTTTTAATCTTTGGCAGGTTAAAGCCCAGTTTTTCCAGCACCATTTGTTAAATAGGCTATCTTTCCTCCATTGAAGATTTTTGTCTCCTCTGTCAAAGATGAGGTGTCTTAGTGTATCTAGATTACTTTCTGGATCTTCTAGTCTACTCCATTCATCCTCCGGTCTGTTACTTTGCCAGTACCATGGAGTTTTTATCATGGTAGCTTTATAATATAGTTTTGGGTTCAGGGTTGTAGTACTTCCCACCATGTTCCTGTTGCTTAGAATTACTTTTGGTATTCTAGGTCTTTTGTAGTTCCAGATGAAAGTTTGGATTTTTTTTTTCTCTAGATCTGTGAAATATGCTTTTGGGATTTCAATTGGGATTGTGTTGAATCTGTAGAGTAGTTTTGCGAGTATAGCCATTTTGACGATATTGGTTCTTCCTACCCAGGAGCAAGGTATGTTTTTCCATTTTTTTTATATCATCCTCTATCTCTTTTTTTAAAGTGCTGTAGTTTTCAGAGTAGAGTTATTTCACCTCCTTTGTTAGATTTATTCCTAGGTATTTTATTTTTGGGGGGCTATTGCACAAGGAACTGACTCCCCAATTTTATCTCAGTGGGTCTACTGTTTGTGTACACAAAGGCTATTGACTTTTGAACGTTGACCTTGTATCCAGCTATGCAACTAAATTTGGCAATTAGGTCCAACAGTGTTTTGATTGAGTTTTTAGGATACTCTATATAGAGTATCATGTCAACAGCAAATAATGATAACTTAACTTCTTCGTTTCCTATCTTTATTACCTTTATTTCTTTCTTTTGCCTAATTGTTGTGGCTAAATATTTCAGAACTATATTGAACAGAATTGGTGAGGGAGGACATCCTTGTCTTGTTCCTGATCATAGTGTGAAAGGTTTCAATTTTTGAGCATTTAGTATGAGGCTGGCTGATGGTTTCTCATAGATAGCTTTTATTAGTTTGAGATACAGACCATTTATTCCAATCTTCTGGAGGGTTTGAACATAAATGGGTGTTGTATTTTGTCAAATGCTTTTTCTGTATCAATTGAGATGACCATATGGTTTTTGTTCTTGAGTCTCTTCATATAGTATATAACAAATATTGATTTATGTATGTTGAACCATCCTTGCATACCTGGGGTGAATCTAACTTGGTCAGGATGTATAGTCTTTTTGATAATTTTCTATATTCTGTTTGCCAGTATCTTGTTGAGGATTTTTAATCGATGTTCCATGGTGATATTATCCTATAGTTCTCTTTATTTGTTGGGTCTTTCTCTGCTTTTGGAATCAGGGTCATGTTTCCTTCAGGAGTGAGTTTGGGTGTACTGCTTCCCTTATAATTTCATTAAAGTGTTTAAGAAGTATGGGCACTAACTCTCCTTTAAAAGTTTTATGGAATTCAGCAGTAAAACCGTCAGGTCCAGGGCTTTGTTATTGTTGATGTTGTTGGCCGGTTATTAATTACATTTTTAATTTCAGAGACTGATACTGGAATATTTAACATTACTATATCTTCTTTATTCAGCTTTGGAAGTTCATATATGTCTAGAAATCTATCCATTTCTTCTACATTTTTTATTTTATTAAAGTATAAATTGTCAAAGTAAGTGTTTATCATCCTCTGGACTTACTCTGGGTCAGTAGTAATTTCTCCTTTTTCATTCTTAATAGCATAGATATAAGCCTTTTTCCTCCTTTGTTTAATAAGGTTGGCTAAGGGTCTATCAATTTTGTTTATCCTTTCTAAGAACCAACTCTTTGATTCATTGATTTTTTGTATTGTCTTCTTAGTTTGTATTGCATTAATTTCTGCCCTGATCCTTATAATGTCTTGCCAAGTGTGAGCTTTGGGTTTGTTTTATTCCTCTCTTTCTAATTGCTTCAGTTTCAGCATTACATGGTTTATTTGATTTTGCTCCATTTTTTGGATGTAGTCCTTCACCACTATGACTTTTCCTCGTAGAAATACTATTATTTTGTGCCATAAATTTCTATGTGTTGCATTGGGGTATCGTTTAGTTTTAAGAACTGTTCAACTGCTTTTCTCATTTCTTCTGTGACCCATTAGTTGGTCAGCAGAGTGTTGTTCAGTTTCCATATGCTTGTGAGTACACTGGGCTTTCTTTTGCTATTCAGCTCCAATTTCAGGGCACTCTGATCCGACAGTATACAAAGGATAACTTGCATCCCTTGAATTTTCTCACATCTCTTCTATGAACCAGCACAGGTCTATTTTGGAAAATGTTCCATGAACAGCTGAGAAGACTGAAAATTCTGACTTTGTGGGGTGAAATACTCTGTAGGTGTCTATTAAGTGCATTTGCTGAAGAGTCTGGTTTAGCTCAAGTATTTCCTTATTGACTTTTTGTCCACTCGATCTCTCTGTTTGTGACAGTGGGATATTGAGGGCCTCCACTATTATTTTGTTGGAGTTTATCTGGCTTTTCATGTCCATTAATGTTCGTTTTATATAGTTGGGTGCATTAGGATTCACTGCATTGATATTTTAGATTGTTATTTCTGTCTCTTGGATTTTTCCCCATAAAAAAGATAGTGTCCATCTTTATCTCTCTGTATCAGTTTTGGCTTGAAGTCTATTCTGTTTGCAAATAAGATCATCACTCCTGCTTTTTTGGTGTTTCTTGTCACATGGAGTATTGTTTTCCAACCCTTTACTTTCAGTCCATGCGTTTGTTTCTGAATTAGGTGTGTTTCTTGTATGCAGCACATTGTTGGATCTTGTTTCTTGATTCTTTCTGCCAATCTGTATCTCTTAATTAGTGCATTGAGTCCATTGACATTAATGGTTATAAATGATATAAGCATATTTAGTCATGTTTTCATGTTCTTGGCTCTGTTATTCTACTTTTGCCCTTTTTCCATCAGTTTCTTGTTTGGCCCCATGGGTTGTCTCTCTTAGGTCTCAGAGATTTGTAACTTTCCTTATTTTTCTCCAAGATATTCTTTAGAACATTTTGGAGCACAGGTTTAATATTTGTGAAGTTTTGCAGGTGTTCTTTGTCATGGAAGTATCTTATTCCCCTGTCAATTTTGAAGGATAGTTTTGCAGGAAACATCAGTGTGGGTTGGAAGTTGTTTTCCTTTATGGTCTGAAACACTTTACTCCAGGCTCTTCTTGCATTAAGTGTTTGAGCTGAAAAGTCTGCTGTGATCCTGATGGGCTTCTCTTGGTATGTGATTGTTTTCTTTTCTCTGCCTGCTTTCAATATTTCATTCTTTTTTTTTAAACTTTCATAATTATATGCCTAGGTGTAGATTTTTTCTTGTCACGGGCATGTGGAGTTATGTATGCTTCCTATATTTGTATTTCCAAGTCTTTTCCTTTTCCTGTGCAGTTTTCTGCCATTATCTCTGGGAATAGTTTTTTAATGTTTTTTGTATTGTCTCCTGCTTCCTCTGTGACTACAGTCAATCTTATTTATTCTTCTTTGAATCATCTAGGAGTTATTGGATTGATTTCTCATTACCCCTTGACATTTTTCATACATTATGCCTTTCCTGTTCATCAGCTGAGATCCTGTCTTTTAGGTCTGAAATTTGGTCTTCTGCCATATGCATTCTATTGCATAAACTTTCACTTTCTTTTTTGATTTCCTGGACCTCTGCTTGTAGGTGTTTAAAAGTTTCCATTGCTTTTGCTAGCTTGGATTCTATCAATTCATTGATTTTCTTTTTAGCTTTATTAATCATAGTTTTAACTGTCTCCAATATCTCTGCGTTGATCTCAGCAGTTCTGATTTTTATTTTACTAGATCCGCTTTGATTATCATTTCTGAGAACCCTGGAGACTGACTTTCAAACTTCTCTATTTCCTTTCCCTCTGTGTTACCTTGGGGTGAGGATCTTTGCATCTGAGACTTTGAAATTTCCCTCATATATGAGTTGTTGTCTTTGCTGTTCTTTTTGCCTTTATACCTGCTTTGTTTTCTGGCAATGTTTGTTGCAAGTCTCTTTCCTCCTCATATTTAGGACTCTTACAATATCAATGTTTCCTGGGTTGTTCTTCTACAGTCAATACAGAGTCCCTAGATGTGCTTGTGCAGTTGACATGGAGAAAGGCAGGCTCCTGCCCCTGCTTAGTTGCAATGTCACTGGCTGAGGTTTCCACAACATCGCTTGTTCCTATACCAGTTCCCTGGGTGTGCTTCCAGTGTGGGCCTGGAGGCCAGAAGCCTCAGGCCCCCACGCAGCTAAGTTGGTGCTGGCTGTGAATTCCCTTGCTCTGCTCTGTGTTTTACTGAGTTCCTGTGCAAGCTTCTGACATGGGCTTGGTGGCTGTCAGGCTTCCATCCTGGCATGGCCATGATGGCACTGGTGGTGTCTTACCTTGCTCCGCCCACCATTTTACTGATTCCCTGGGCACACTTCCAGCGTGGGCCTGGAGGCCGGCAGGCTCCAGTCCCATGGTGGCTAAGATGGCACTGGCTGCAATTTCCCCAGCTCTGCCTGCTGTTTTACTGAGTCCCTAGGTGGCTTACCTGGTTCTGTCCAATGTTTCACTGAATCCCTGGGTGCACTTCCAGCATGGGCCTGGAGGCCAGCAGCCTCTGGCCCCGGCGTGGCTAACTTGGCTCTGGCTGTGAAATCCCCTGCTCCACCCACTATTTTACTCAATCTGTGCCTTTCTTTCCAGTGAGATAAAACCCGCATTCACTAAGATCCAACCTCGCCACCTGGTACCATTTCTTGAGGGAAAATGAGCCATTATGGGATCTTCCACTTTTCTCTGTTCAGAGTCTTACTTGCATTCTAGCAATCAGTAGTAAATGCTTGAGCCTGATGGTCATTTTGATTGTTGTTTAAAATAGCTCTCCTATCTCCATTTTAATTCAAATTTTGATAAGTCTCCTGAAAATTATATGGTTACAGAAAAATATGAAGTACATAAAGAGGTCTAAAGCACAAAGCCAATATTTGATTATATAGTCTACTAAAGTGCCATCATTTGAGGTTGAACATCTCTACTTAAATTATATATTTTTGCATTTGTTTATGTTGGAGAATTTTTGTTTTGCCAACCTCTTCTTATATTATCATATCTAGAGTAATCACAATCCTTAAAACATGATACTTATCTGATATTGAGTTGCCTCACATTACACAGTGTTCTCAAGGGAACAGTTGGAAATTTTTTTTTAATTGTTAACTATTAATTTTTAAAAAATTTAAAAAGAAAAATATTTTTGTTTACTCTTTTAGTTAACCACCTTGTAGCAAAGTACTGCAAATATATCTGTCCTAAAATGACTTCTAGATGTGTCAGACTTATATTATTGGTATCTGAAAAATAGTATAATATGTATAATAAAGAGACTTTAGTTCTACTTATTTTACTTTATGAATATGTAAATGAGGATTGTTAAATATTCCCTCCATTTTTCCCCTTCATTGTCAGTTGCTCATACTTTTGACATTTGCAAGGCTGAGATTTTTGACTACCCATAGTGCACATTATCATCTGATAAAAATACTTCCTATGAAACATCGTCCTGAAATTTTTATTTGCTGAAATAGTTTTCAACAAAATAAACTAAAAACATTTTTTTTTCTATGATGGAGGAAAGCCATTGAAGGGTTTCAGGATTCTTTGCAGACTTACTGAGAAAAAATACTAATAAAATAAAATATTTGCTGCTTTGAAAATCTATGGGAATCAGATTTGTAAGAGAACAACAATACAGATTGTATCACTGAATAATTCAATGATCTTTACAAGAGACATTGACATGAACTAGATGTAACCACAAGGGAGTATTTACTGGTCCACATACTGGAAATTTTAAATAGCTGTGATGATTTCAGCAAGGATGGATCCCCTGTTCTAGTATCTCATAACAGTGTGTGTCATTTTAAGCAATTTTTGTTATTGATTTCTTTGTGAGACAGTTTCTCATCATAATAATTATGGTTTCTTGCAGTTCCAGGTTAACAAAACACTTTTTTTTTTTATGAACCCACATGCAGGACGCTTTATCTTTTATTCCACATCATTATAGCCTCCCATTTCTTCTAACATTCTGTCTAAAGAATAACTCAAATCAAAGCTATGAAACAATTAGGATTCTAAGTGACTCAGCTTGACCTTTGCAGTCAACTTTAAAGTAATTACATGTCTAAGTGGAAGCAATTTTCTAAGGAAAAAAATGATTTATGTGTATTTTAGTGATATTTGCTTAATAAAAAATACCCTCAATCCTGGTTTTAAACAATAATCATTCCTTCTGTTGCTGAATTAGCTAGGTCAGCAGTTTCTGAGGGTCAAGTTTGGGAAGCCTTATTTGTTTTGCTTGGTACTTTACAGGCTACTGCCTGAAATCAAACTTTGTTCATCTTTATGCTGGAAGTTTATGCAAGATGAAGTTGTAGGGTATGGAATAGAAGAAACAAAATCCCTCAGGCATCTGTTTCTGGCTCTGCATGTTCTATTCACTGATCTTTAAGTATAAAATCTACAACCTAGCTGGATAATTTATATGTCAGCTCAAAATTTCAACAAGAAAGGGTCCAAGTGAAGGCTATATTGGTTTATTTCTGACATATTTGGAGTCATACGGTGGCAATTCTGGGACACAATGTACATGCAAAAAGCCTCTCCGTATATGAAAGATTTATGCACTGTGAATTAAAGACTTAAAAATTTGAGAATCTACCTAGTTTTGAAATAAATAGATGGTATCTTAGATATTCCCTATGATATCAAGAATAATAAGAATAAATTATGGAGGCAGTTTGTAAACAATATATAAAATGACTGGTAATATGTGAAATATGTAAAATGTTATGGTAATTTTTACCTCAGTGATCCAATAAAAACAATTGTCTTAATTAAATGTTCTGTGACAATTCAAAGAAAAGTTATTCATACTTATTATCTTTGAATTATCACTAAGCCTTACTCATTGTCTTCGTATGCTTATGGTTGATAGTAATTTAACTTTTTGAATCAATTGGCTAAAATATAGATTTTAAGTATTTGTAAGAAAATAAGCATATGGATTGCTTCTGAGCCCTGTTTATGGTATGTCAGTTTTATGTTTTCAGGCCATATAACTCCAAATGAAATTGTCTAGTCATGATTAGTTTTTTTTTTTTTTTAAACTTTGAGTTACCGATTTTGCTGTCACTTTTATTTTATGTTTATCATTTTGAGTTTCAGTGGAAAATATCAGAGCCTTTAGTTTGTTTGATATATATAGTTTTATAGTTTAAGTTTCTTTAGTTTATATTTTATTTTGATATTTGTTTGTATTGTGAATAAACTCAGCTTTTTACACTACACTCTGTGTTGAGTCATTATTATTATTCTTTTCAATTGTTTTTGTTATTTTCAATAAATTTTGTTTACTGGTACATTTTATGAATACAATATAATTGTATTCACAATTGAGAATATGTATCAGTGCATGACATACCTTTTATTTTTATAACATTATATCAAATTTATAAAACAGTACTTGTATAAAAATCCACACAAAGTACCTGGACAGCATACAATTTGCAAAAATGTTTTGGGTTTCGTTACATTCAGTTACATTCAATTCATTCATTCTCTACCCTCCATTGCACTCCATCACTCCCATATACATAAGAATTATTTCCTTGTGTTCCCTTTTATCATTAATTTTTTACTATACCATTTTTGCTTTCCCTATCCCACTTTTTTTCCCCTTTGAATATTCCTAATTCACAATACTTGTCCTATATTGTAGACTTCATTTACACCTTCAGTTTCTCACATTGTAGAAATGATATATTTACATATCTTTGTCATATTTATTTCACTTATAAGTATTATACAACGTGTATCCATTTAGCTAAAAATATCTCTAATATATCATTCTTTGTGGCTGAGTAATACTCCATTTTGTTTAAACACACATCTTCATCCAATGTCTGGTTGCTAAGCATTTAGGCTGTTTCCAAGATTTAACAGATATAGACTGGTGCTACAAAAATTGATGTGCATATGTCATTGTGGTATGGTGCAGTAAATACTTTTGTGAATATATCCAACAGGGAAATAACAAAGTAACTGGAATCTCTAATCCTAGTTTTTTTTTTTTTTTTTTTAAATCTTAACACTGATATTTACAGTGGTTGTACCAGTCGATATCTCCACAAAAGAGGACAAGAATTTCTTTTTCTCTGCAGCTTCACCAGCATTTGTAATTGATTTCTTGATTGCTCCTGTTCTTTGTCAAGTGAGAAAAAAATCTCAGTATTCTTTTAATCTGCATCTCTTGAATTAACTGATTTTGATCATTTTTTTCATATTTCTTTGCTGCTTTTACATCTTTATTTGAAAAATGCCTATTAATTTCAGATGTTCATTTTTAGATTGGGTCTTTAAATTTGAATAAACTTCATTCTATAGGCTAGGTAATATACCTTTCTCTTTAGAAAAGCTGGTAAACATGTAGATTGTCTTTTCTCTGTGTTGATGGTTTATCTTGTTGTTCAGGATTTTTTTTTTTAATACGATGAGAACCCAGTTGTTGAACTGTCTTCTGTTTCTTTTGCTGTGAGTTTTTGTTTATAAAATTTTTCCATACGTTATAGATCTAAGAGTTTTACCAACCTATTGTCTAACAAGTTTAGTATATCTGTTTTAATATTTAGATTTTAATCTACTTTCATTTTAATTTAGTGCATGGTGAAAAATGTAATCTAGTTTTATTCTTTGGTGGATTTAAACCCAGCTTTTCAAGCACTACTTATTTAAAAGACTATCTTTCTTCCAGTGAGGGTCTTTGGTTCCTTTGTCAAACATGATGTGGCTTAGTAGTCTGGAGTTGTTTCTGCATCTTCTTGTCTTTTCCATTTATCATTCAGTCTATTTCTTTGCAGTGCTATGCTGTTTTTATCACAATGGCTTTGTAGTATAGTTTCAAGCTGAGGATTGTGATACTCTCTTCCATGTTTTTGTTCCCCAGAATTGCTTTTTGCTATGCCATGTCTCTTTGGATTCCAGATGACTTGTTGGATTATTTTCTCTTATTCCATGTAATACACTTTGGAATTTCAATTGGAATTGCATTAAGCATATATAGCAGTTTTAGGATTATGGCCATTTTGACATTTTTGGTTTTTTCAATCCAGGGAGTAAAGAATGTCTTTCCATTTTTTAATACCCTCTTTAATCTCCTCTTACAGAGTACTATAGTTTTCACAATAGGGGTCTTTAACTTCCTTTGTTAAATTTTTTCTCACAAATTTCTTTTTTTTTTTTTTTTTTTTGGATGCTATTTTGAAAGGAATAATTTTCTCAATTTCTTTTTCAGTGAGTTCTGTTATTTGTCTCAAGGTAGGGTTATTCAATTTTCATATGTTTGTGAAGATCTTGTCGTTTCTTTTGCTATTGATGTTCAATATCAAGTCAATATAGTCTTATAGGAATAACTTTAGTTTCTTTGATTTAAACATGTTCTTCAAACTAGTTTATTATCTTTTTTGAAGAATGACTCATATGCAACTGAGAATAATATATGTTCTAATTTTGTGGGGTGGAATACTCTGT
>PVIR01027933.1:0-22421 GCA_004026965.1 Petromus typicus
AAAAAAGAAAAGCAATTTAAATTAACAAAATCTTCAAGAATTGTACATAAGTCCTTCCAGAACTAGGGTTGTTTGAATCTCAAACAGCTAATATACCAAAGATGCTCAAGAGTCAGGCATCTCCTGGGACTTTATGATTAAGGCAGTGATTGTCTTCAAGCCCCTGGAACCTTCCAAACCTGTGTGTGAATCACCTACCTTAACAATGATTACCAAATTTCAATAGATAGTTTTTATTTGTTTGATTTTGTTGGTACTGAAGATTCAAACTAGTGTCTTCACATGAGCTACATCCCCAGCTGTTTTTCTTTGTTTTGTATTTTAAGACAAGACAGAGTGTTGCTAGATTGTCCAGGCTAGACTTGAGCTCACAACTCTCCTGCCTCAGCCTCTCAGAGTCCTGGAGTACATGTGTGTCTCACATAACAGGGTCAAGAGATAAGTTTTAATATTCTGATACACAGGGAAGAAAGCTATAGCCTAAAAAAACCCAAGTGCCCAAGGCTAGATATAAATATGTGACAACTGAATTTGTGTTTTATCTGTACTCTTTTGGCATCATCCTACCTTACTTGTGCCTTTATTAACACTGTTCATTCAGCAAGAAAAAAACTCTCCTATTTCGTATTTATTTAAATCTTAGTCATTCTTCAAGACTCAGTGTTCTCTCCTTTAAATTTCTCCAATAATTGTGCAAACTGTTGTTTTGCTACTACCATACATGACCTAAATTATACTGCTCTTGCTTTCTCTCTATCCTGAAATTCTTGCAGTTGAAACCATGTCTTATCCTTCTTGGAACCTACCATCCTTCATACCATCGTGTGTAAGAAGTTAATGTAGTTTGAATACTGCTAATAATATTGATTAGAGTCTCCAAATTGATCATAGTTTATTTGTGACCCAGGGCGGCAATTTAGGTTTTTTGAATTTCTTTTTATTAATTTTTTAAATGCACATAAAATATTTATAATGTTGGGCTTTAAAATAGGGGGCCAGAAATAAAAGCAGGAGTAGGGCTAAAGTTGTAGCTCAGTGGGAAAGTGATTGCTTGGTGTTCGAGTGTGGCCTCCACTCTCTACCTATTTTGACATATTTACCCTAGTGCCTCATATTCCTCATTGTAAAATAAGTACAACAATAGAACTTATGATACGGGGTTATTTGTGCAGATTACAGTGTGAGTAGAATAGTGTCCACTGTGAAATAACCACTCTGTAACTATTAGCTATCATCACCTAAAAGATCTTCAGTAAGTTCCTGCTATATCCTCTGGCACAGTACTACTTTGGGTAAACATAGCAACAATACCGAAAATCTTTATCAGACTTTCATTTTGCTTTGCTTATGAAAGTCTTCAATTAAGGATTGGTTGTGCTCTGTAGTAGTTTGTAACCTGAAAATATTTTATGTGTAAGAAATGATGCTTTAAAATTTATAGCATGTGTGCATTAAAATGTGAATTACTAGGCAAGTTAAAAAATATGACCTGTTTTATGCATACATCCCGAAAAAAGGTTTTAAAGGTACTATTTCCATGACTACTCATCAGCATTCTAAACACTACTTCCTTGGTTCCCACAGTGCCTCATAATCATGATTTTCCTCCTTTCTCTCTCCTACCCCATCTCAATATCTCCTGACGAACTTCAGGGTTAAAGTCCCTCAGAGCTTGATCCTGGGTCCTCTGGGGCCTTTTATGGCTGCTGCCCTGATTTTATGTGCCATTTAAATGTCAGTGACTAAGAGATCTCTATCTGTGATGCAGATTTCCCTGCTGAGCTCCGGATGCCTAGAGCCAATTGCCTCCTGGAAAGCTCTCCTTATTTGACCTTCCCAAGTAAGCTCTTCCTCCCGGAATCCCAGTATCAATAAATGGCACCACTTCCCTGTAACAGAAACCTGATGCTTCCTTCCTCTGCTCCTCGAGGGCTGCGCATTCAGCCCTCCCAAAACACTCTAAGGTGACCACTGTTCTGTTTCTATTGTTTGCTTATGTATTTTCACTTTTGCCCCCCTTTCCACCTATTCTCTAGCTTTAATTTTGTTTTTTAAAATAAATTTTACTTTATCCCATCCCCCCTCAAATCAGTTTTTTTCTCTTTTCCAGTGCAGGAGATAAATCTTAGGACCTTGTCAGGTCTTAATTTTAAAATGACCTTTTATTACATAAAATTTTATACACACGTGAACAGAAAAGTTGAATGGACCTGTATGTCCTCATCACTCCATCTCAACTCTTAACCTTGTTTTCATAATCTTATTCTATCTTAGTCTACTTCCCCTCACTGGAGTAGTTTAAAGAAAATCCAAGACATCATTTCATTTTACCTGTAACTAATGAAATATGTATCTTCCACGGACAAGAACATTTAAAAAATATAACAACTGAGCATGGTGGCATATGTCAATAATCCCAGCTACTCAGAAGGCTGAGGCAGGAGGATTATAATTTCAAGACCAGTATGAGTAATTCAGGGAAACATAGTATTAAAAAGAAACAAAAAAGGGCCAGAGATTTAGCATAGTGGCACTATGCTTACTATGCAAGCACAAAGGCCTCAATTCGATCCCCTGTACTGCCACAAAACTCGCCCCCAAAACAAAAAAAATTCCAAAAACATAGGCACAATAACATTATCATATCTAACATAAATACAAATCATTCCTTAGTACATCTAATATCCAGTTCACATTAAAAATTCCCTGCTTGTGTCATAAAGAAGTAACTGAACTGGTTAGATGTGCTGAGCTTGCATCTCACAACACAGAAGAATGGACTCGAGGACAAAGGAGATGAAAAGTAGAAGAATTTTACTGAGAGAAAGCTTCTGAGAGGCAGGAGGGGTCCTGAAGATGGGTTGTCCCTGAGGCTCTTTGTCTAGGGAGTTTCTATACCCAAAATCACAGAACTGGTAACCTGAGCTCAAACTACAATGGACCTATGCAGTCTAGAAGAGTTACAAGTATAGTCATTTAGCTAATATTCATCTACTAGAAAGACAAACTACGGGGCAAGGATATGCAGCCCAGAGAAGAAAAGGCATGTATGGTTACAGGAGGAAGGGTGAAGGTCAGAGTGTTCTGTTCATATCTGTGTGGTTTGTTACGTTGTTCACCTTACTGGACCGGATGCGGCTGGTTGCAGTATAGCTTTCCATGTTTATCACTGCGGAAGCCTGTAGGCCTAGCCTTTGTGTCTCTATCTTGGGTCTTAGTTTCTATTAACTCAGCCCTTGACCACAGGCCTGCTTTGCCTCATGTTTCTCTGACTTTGTCTTGGACGTGGTTGGTTTCTAACTGCCTAGCAAATACTTCCTCACTTAACTATCTGCAATAATTGCATCAAAATGACTTTTTAACCCATTAATTCATAATCCAAACACATTCAAACATTACATTTAATTGTTTTTCTTAAATCTTTAATCTCTAATAAGTCTACCCCTTTAGTCAAAGGCCATTTGTATTTTTTCTTTTGTGGTCTATTTTTTCTTATTTTCTAGCTTCTGTACAAATGATACCATTTCAGACCAATACCTTCTTTATCTGTCTTGTTTTTCTGTCTTTTTTTTTTTTTTTTGCTGTGAGTCATGCCCAGCGTGCTATACCACTGAATTATACTCCCAACCCTTTTAATATTTATTCTGGTTGGATCTCACTAAATTGCCCAAGTTGCCTTCAAACTTGTGACCCCTGCCTTAGCCTCCTGCGTAGGTAGGATGAACAGGCACCTGTCATCATGTCTGGCTTACATACTTGTCTATAAATGTAAGGATGAGAAACTAAGTGCCTCCCTTATGTGCGCATATCTTTATATTATGTGAAGAAAATATAGAATGTAGTTTAAAAACTATTCTTCATCAGTCACTAAATCTGGGTAGGAAGTGTAGTCTGTTATTGAAACATCGCTTCCCACTACTAGTTTATCTTAATTGATCCTTTCTTTTTTGTTGTTTTTGATTTTTATTTATTTATTTTGATCCTTTCAAAAATCATTTGAGTTGAGGATATTTTATCCCTGTTTTCACATGAGGAAACAGCTTGAAAGAGGCTAAGTTAGTACTATGAGGCCACACTGTCTGTTTAAAACAGAAGCCCAGGGCCAGGGATTTAGCTCAGTGGTTCCAGTGCCTGTCTTGCAAGCGCAAGGGCCCAGGTTCGATTCCCAGTAACCACATACTATACTGGGTATGGAGACTCACCCCACAGCAATCAGTACCACATACCACAGTGCCAGGCATGGTGGCTCACGCCTGTAATCCCAGCACTTGGGAGGCAGAGGCAGGAGGATTGCTGTGATGTGAGTTTGAAGCTGAGCTCAGAGCCAGCCTGAACCACAAGTGAGACCCTGTCTCGAAACAAAACAGAATAAAACAAAACAAAAAAATCAAATAAAACAGAAGCCCAGTACTCTCTGGAGACCCATGGTCTTTCCTGTGACTGTCAAATTAAAAAAAAAAAATAGTGAAGTAATGAAGATTTTTTTAAAAAATATTTTTTTCCCCTTTTTAAATTTTTGTCTTTGTTTTGAGACAGGATCTTACAATACAGTTCAGACTGGTCATAAGCTCACTTTGTAACGCAAGCTGCCCTGGAACTCAAGGTGATTCTTCTGCCATAGCCTCTCGAGTGCTGGGATTACAAGCAGACACTACCATATCCAAGCATGAATACAGTTTAAGTAGGAAAAAGCCCCCAAACAAAGCAACAACAACAACAAAAACTATCCAAGAGCAATTCTGGTAGATGCCTTACCAGACTAAAAAAATGGCCTGTCTGCATGTGTTGGGGGAGTAGACTTCTATATTTTGCTGTCAGGTGACTATATTTAAGACAATGATTACACAGTGGTATTCTGATAAAAGTCTAACAAAAGTTCATATGGCAGAAGCAGCCTTTTAAGAGTATGTGTCTTCCAATGCCCAGCTGTACCTGATTCTCAACATACTTTTTAATTACATGGTTCAATATTTGTCTCTTTGCTTTTTTTTGAAGACTGACTTTAAGATCACTAATGTGCTCATGCATTTCCTTCCTGCTTCACAGTAGACCTCAGAACCACCACTTTTTTTTTGAGTATTAATCTTCTCTTTTAACTGTCTCTATCTAAATTCTTTAGAGGTTGTTGAGTCCTGAGTGCTTCCAAAGGGCATGTGAAGAGACTATGCTAACCAAGGGGGGGAAATCATGTCGAAAACATGTTTGACCTGGAAACTTCTGTCAGTTAGGAGTCAGCTTGTTTACCTGCACCTGCTCCTGCTGCTCTCCCGGATACTAGTCCATGATGACATGTAAGGATGTCCGGTGATGTGTGCACGTTTGTAGTTGCTTCATAAATGGGGCTGTGTGTATATGTACACACACAGAGGCACAAACCAAACCAATCAAACACATGCAATCGAATAACTGGCCAATATAAAGCTGGGAAAATTATTTAAAATATTTTAGTGGATGTATATGTACTCTACAGAACCGAAAGCAGAGACTAGGAGAAGTGGATATCTCTTCCCCCATTCATAGCAATACTATTTGTAATGATCAAAGGAGGAAGCCACCTAAGGGTCCAATGAGAGCTATCTGGTTAAACAAAATGGGACACATATTCAATGGAATGCTATCTGGTTAAACAAAATGGGACACATATTCAATGGAATGCTGCTCAGCCTTAAAAGGAAAGTCATCCTAACTCACACTGCAAGATGGTCGAAACAAAAAAATTATGCTAAATGAAATGAGCCAGCCACAAAGGGGTAAATATTGTATGATGCCACTTCTAGGTGTATACTCGAATTTATAGGAAGAAAGTAGATATTTGCACAGGGCTGAAGGTTAATGGCAAGTAAGTATTTGTGGGAAGAGAGTTTAGGAAGATGAAAAAGTTCTGGAGATGAGTGGATGGCGATGGTAGCAGAACGGTGTAAATATACTTGCAGCCACAGAACTGTACATTTAAAATTGGTTAAATTGATAAATTTTAAATTATGTGCCTTTTACCACAGTGAGAAAAAAATGTTTTGGTAAACAATTTGGGTTCTGAAACAAAAAGCCTGGGTTCCAGTTCTGACTCTAACATAGTTGTAAGAACTGCTGCCGTTTCCATATCTTAAATGTGAGTTTCTTCATCTAAAAAGGGGGATGGTTTTCAGAACAGTACTCCTATGGCTGGATGGGGTGACAGGAGCCGTAATCCCAGCTCTATGGAGACTGAGACAGGAGGATTACTTGGTAAATTCGAGGCCAGCCTGAAATATATACTAAGACTGTCTCAAGAAAAAAAGTTTCTATCTTGTTATTTTATGAGAATTAAGTAAAACAATCCTTTTAGAATCATTTGGACAGTGCTCTCAGAAGTGCCGTATTCAACAAATGCTCCCATTATCATTTTCTTATACATAGACTAATTTTCAATGTTAGGGTGGTAGATTTGCCCATGATTTGTTAGGAATTCAGTCCACATATGTACTTCTTCATAATGTGGCTCTTGGTGGTGGCTTTTGCGTTTTGAGACAAGGTCTTGCTTTGTAGTTCAGACTGGCCCTGAGCTCAGCCTCAAACTCACATCACAGCAATCCTCCTGCCTCTGTCTCCCGAGTGTTGGGATTACAGGTGTGAGTCACCATACCCGGCACTGTGATATGTGGCACTGATTGCTGCTGGGCGTGAGTCACCATGCCCAGTATGGTATATGGTTACCGGGGATCGAACCCAGGTCCTTGTGCTTGCAAGACAGGCGCTGGAACCACTGAGCTAAATCCCTGGCCCCTGGCCCTGGTGGTGGCTTTTATATCTATGGTGGCTACACAGGGAGCTGATCCTGATTTACAGTGAGAAACATGACGTTCTGATGGGAATATGAAGAATAAGTGTGTTAGAATAATTATAAAAGGATTCCTTTACATGTGGGAAATGGAATCTTTCAGATGTTTTTACTAAACTGTCCAAAAATAAGTAGCCAGCAAAACATCCAGATTTCTGAATATTTTGAAACTTTAGACAGCTATTCCATTAGTAGCATTCATTGCATGATTCAGCAGATATCATTTAATCTGTAACTACAGGAAAATTTCCTCTAGTCTAAAACCTCCGTTTTAGAAAGCAGGCCCTGGCTAGTATGTATCTACTGACTCAAATACTTGAAACATTTAATACTCCTAAGTATTAAATATTTCATTTAATACTTAGAAGTATGACTTTTGAAAATTGCACACGTGTGTGTGTGTGTGTGTGTGTGTGAGAGAGAGAGAGAGAGAGAGAGAGAGAGTAGAAAATGTACAATTGCTCTTATTTCAGAAAGCCTTAGCCAAACAAATAATTTAGGGAGTTAGTGTGCCAGCCTTTTCACAAGTGAATGAAACCCTTGACTCTTCCAAGCTGCCATCATCACCAACTGTTGTAAAGGCGAGGAAGCAGACTCAGAATTTGCCTGTGTGTATGGTGAGCCTGGAGTTTATAGAGGTAGACTTGACTTCAAAGACAGTGTTCTTTCACTCAGATCACATGCCCCATATCAGAACTTCCTATCCCTTGTTCCTGTCATACTCGTTTCTGTCACTGGAGCTGGTGATGTCCCTTTTGGAGCTCTCTGCAACTACACTGTCACTGATGGGAAGCAATGGTGGCCTTTTGCTCCACAGCCTGCTTGCTGCTTAGAGGAGGTGGATCACAGGAACACCAGCCTGGTCCCTGTTTCCAAGAAATATTCCCTTCCTCTCTTGCCTACCCCGAAATGGTGCTAGTCCAGTCATTCTTGGTCTGGAAGACAAACGTGTCATTGTTTTCAGAAATGCCACCTTAGAAAATGCACATGCTACCTGAGAGTAAGGAGGGACTGAAAGTTCAACCTCTCTCAGTGCACAGTTAGTGTGTCAGACAGACTAACTGTCTCCCGGAAGGCCTAGAAAGGCTATCCAGGGAAGACAAACTTGAGAAGTCAAAGCGAAGGCTCAGCGAGGCCACAAGGCTGGCCCCAGGTCCTGAAACCTGAGCTCTGATGGAGCAGGCTCTGGACCCTGGGCAGGAAGAATGAGCCTTAGTTATGGCTGTCCATTGTAGAGATGACAGATACAGACTCAAGCCCTTCAGCAGGCTGGGAATATGTTAGAAGGATAGAAAGGTATCTTAGGGAGCCATGGAATTGTGTGACCCCCAGACCTCAGGGAGGAAGGGACCAAGGCAGGATGGCAGTGACAGGTGACGTGGCTCCAGATCATGCCCATTCCGTAGCTAGCTCCCAGTTCTGGCATCTCTCAAGCTCAGTGAGAAAGAGAATACAACCTGCCAGCTTGTTGCTCACTACTGACTTACTCAGCTGTTCGTGAGGAGGGCTAGAGTGGTAAGGGTACACTCACACAACAGAGTACGAGTCTCAAATCAAAAAACAAACATTTTTGGTCTCTGAGAGGAATAATTAAGAGAATGAAAAATTGAGCCACATACTAAAAGAAAATATTTGCAAATCATGTATGTGATGGAGTCGTAATCAGAAAAACATAGTTCAGTAATAAGACAAAATATCTAATTAAAAAAGTAGGCGGAAGATTTGAAAGACATATGTATTTGTTACTTTTCTCTTGTTGCTGAGATAAAATACCCAACACCTAATGTTCAAAGGAGGTTTTTTTAGCTCACAGTTTGTAGAGGTTTCAGTCTATAATTGACTCGCTCCCAGGTATGCGCATGGCAGACAGAAATTACAGATAACGAACAGTTCATGGTGAGCAGAAGGTAGCAAAGCAAGAAACAGATCAGACAGGCCTCTATCTGTCCCTTACACTGCATCCAGGCTAAGAGGATTAAGGTGATGCCAAAGCAAACAGTGGGCTGATTTAGTAAACACTCACCCTTCATCCTATCACCCTTGATCCTAGTTTTGGATAGTGAATCAACCACACACTGTAGATCCAGCCACGCCTACAATTGCATGAAGCTTGAGGGAAGGGCTGTAACAACATCTCACTAAAGAAGTTATAAGGATAGCCCGGAAACACATGAAAAGATGATTTACATGCTTGACATGAGAACTCCAAATTAAAATCATGAGATACTACTCATTATAAATTCTCTGAATGATGGCCGTCCAAAAGACGGACTAGAACAAGAAGCTGCGGAAAAATTGGAATATATATACTTTACTGGATGTAGAATGATGCAGCTACTTTGGCAATAACCTAGAAAGTTAAACATAAATTTAGCATATGAGACAGTAATTCATTCCCTAGATTTTTACCCAAAAGAACCAACAACAAAAATATGGTCCCACAAAGACTTATAAATATATGTTCACAGAATCATTATTCATAATAACTGAAAAACAAGGACTGAGATATTTTGTACATGAGGAATGAACCAAGGGATGCAAGGAGGAGTGAGGTAGAAGAAGGGAGAGGAAAGCAGCAAGAATTAAGACGCATTATTTGCACTTACCAGCCTCCCACAATGAATGTAATCATTGTATACTGCAAACAGGTACCAATAATACATTTCTAAACTAGCTCAAAAATGGACAAAATCCAAATACCCGCTGGATAAATAAAATGTGACATTATCTAATGGAACACTATTCAATAGCAACACAAAAGAAATAAACTATACATCATAGGTGAATCTCAAAGACAATATGCAAAATAGGAGAACTAAAAGACTATCTTGCGTGATACTAGCAATATGAAATTGCTAGAAAAAACAAATTTACAGAGACAGAAAGCAGATCAGTGGTTGCCTGGAGCTAGGAATCAGAGGAGAAGTAACTGCAAATCAGAGGAAGAAAAATTTGGGGGTGACAAATAATTGAAAACTAAAGTGGAGTGGCAGTTGCAAAGTTTACCAGTTTACTAAAATCATTAAAATGGGTTTTTTTTTTATCACGCCTGTAATCCCAGCACTAGGGAGGCCAAGGCAGGATTGCTGTGAGTTTGAGGCCTACCTGGGCTACATAGTTCAGGGCCAACCTGACCTACAAAGTGACACTCTCTCAAAAAACAAAACAAAACACACCAAAAAACAAACAAATAAACAAATGTGATTTTGGGGGGAGTGACTGAGATAGGGTCTTGCTTTGTAGGCTAAGCTGGCCTTGAATTCACAATACTCCTCCTGCCTCAGCCTCCTGAGCACTAGAATTATAGACGTGTGTCATCATGCTCTGATTTTAATAGGTGATTTTCATAGAATGTAAATTATACTTCAATGAAACTGTTTCTAGATATATTACATATCAATCATTTTCACTGAATTGTCAGTTAAAAGTTATAACCAGAAATCATTAAGAAGAAAAAAAAATCTTCATTAGCTCAAGATTGTTTACCAAATCTTTTTATTTCTTTTACAATGTTTTATGCCTAATCTCACTCCAATTCTTATCCTAATCTACCCTAGAGAGAAATTTTCTTTTCTCAGGGTGAATGAATCACATATGGATAGTAAAATCTAAGAGTTTTCTGCAATGAGACTTGTCTTTAGGAACTGTATTTATTTATTTATTTATTTATTGGTTTTTTTGAAATAGAGTCTTTCTGTGTACATCAAGCTTGCCTTGAGTTCATTATATAGCCAGGCTGGTCTTGAACTCATAGTACTCTTCCTTTTTCAGCCTCTGGAGTGCTGTGATAACAGGTGTGTGCCACCATATCTGGCTGGAAAATGTATTTATTAGCTCTAGCTATTAGCATTCTATTTGATATTGTGCTGATCCAAACATTTCTTGAGAGTGGAAACCATTCTCCAAAGAAAATTTGCCTGTGCTGATTTCTACAACTACCTGCTAAGACCCAGGAATTTTTCTTTCTTTGACTTTAGGGTGCCATACCGTCCTAAGCAGACAGGAAGAAAACAAATTTCATGGTGAATGCCACATCAAAGTCTTCTGCCACTTAAAAAAAAAATCATTCACTCAATAGTTATTTCCTGTGTCAACGTATCAAATGTTCCTTTACAAGGCAGCCATCTGGGTGTCTGTTGTTTGTTTTATGCAGTACGTTCACCTAAGGCAGCTGGAAGGAACAATACCCACTCACTTGTAGATCCATCTCTCTCTCCATTCATTTGTACTTCAACAATGATTTCTTGAGTACCCCATGTGCACTGTACACTGAGCTAGGTACTGCAGATGTGGCGATGGATAAGAAAGTCATGCTTCCTCATTACTCAGAAATGAAAGTCTTTTTCTAATGACAAAGAGGGTCAGTAGTAAAGACAGGTTTCTTTCTAGCTTTTTTGGGGGGGGCTGCTTTTGACTCTGTCCTGGCTGTATTGGTAACATCCTAGGTGACATGCAAGTGTTATGATTGTTATCTAATGTGTCTTACAAAAGGTTTGTGGTGTTGAATGCCTTATTGATGGAGGACTTTTTGGGAATATGATTGGACTATACAGGCTCTGACTTGATCAGTGGCACAATCCATGGATGAAATAATAATTTATGGTATTAGTGGGAGGTAATGGAGCCAAGACTTGGGGCCTAATTGAACAGAGTAGACCATGGGGGTGTAACCTTGGGGGCACTAGCTGGTCCCAGTCCCCTTCTCTCATGCTGTGACTCTCTCCTCTAGCCTGGTTCCTGACAGCCATGAGATGAGTCTTTCCTGCACCACATCCTCCATCAAGATGCTTTTTTCCCACACAGTGATGAAAGTAGTTGAGTCTGCTGACTATGGACTAAAATCTCTGAAACCATGAGCCAAAGCAAATCTTCCCTCCTTTACGTTGTTAATGCCAGGTATTTATTACATGGTGGCAAGGAGCTCCCAGCTGGTATTGCTTTTGATTCATTGGCAATGGCTGCTTTGTTAAACTCCAGAGGGATGAGCTCAGAAGCAGCTCTTAATGACAAGTGAAGCAGTCTTAGCAGAGCCACAAGAACCTTGGGATGGTAGCAGTAGCTGTGCCATTGTCAATAGTGTCTTCAAGACCTGTATAAATGAGTTAGAGTCAGATGCAACCTGGAAGTCTTTTAATGAGAAGGTACTTCTGATACTTCCTTAGAAACACATACATTTTGCAAAGTAGAATGTTTTTGTGCATTATTTCCCTAAGAAATGAGAACAGACTCGTTTCTTAAATATGGCTGGGTGGTACGTAGAAGCTAGGCAATGACATTAAATAACATTATAGAAAGAGAAATTAAAAGTAATGTTTTCCATGGAGACTACAGAGAAAACTGTAAATAATTAGACAATTTATAATTAATACCAAAAGATACAGTCCCAACTTTTATTTTTGAACAAAATGACAAAAATACATAAACATTGAACAATGTTTTAGATAATTTAAGTGTGTTAAGATGTCTTAAGACCAATATATTTGCTGTATAGCCTTAATTAACTCTGCATATAATGAAGTCTAAAGGTATTTGAGTTTCATATTTGGCAAATGCCACACAGAGGGACCTAGTTACTGAATTACTGCATCCAACACGAGAGACTTGTGGGATAGTTCCCTTCCTCTTGCCTGTCTGGACAATCCCATCACGGAAGAGACTTCCTGTGAGGTCATGATGATAGGCATGCAGTAGACACACCCACATCCAGAGCACCAGCCCTTACTCTTTCCATTAGTTTTCACCACTAGTCCAGGTATGGCCTCAGCATCTTGGTCAGCTCAGTCTTCCAGGACCCATGACCAATCAGTCAGAATTAATACAAGTTGAAACCTATTGGATCAGGGAGTTAAAAAAATCTCAAGGGCCTTAACTAGGATGCAAATATAGTATATGGCAAAGAAGAGATTGCCTGGACCAATAGGAAAAGGTCACCACTCATTCATCATCCATTCATTCCCTTATTTATAGAGCAGATTAATAACTGTTCCTGAAGAATCAGAAGAGTTGGAGTTAGAGGAAGACAAAAATGGTAATGACCAAGATCTGAAAGTATAGCTCAGTAAAGCAAATGCTTAGTATGGTTGTGGCCCTAGATTTGATCTTCTACTCTGGAAAAACAATTAAACCACATGAGGAACAGTACTGACTGAATAAGGAACCTGAAATGGGGGAGCATGTGTGTGCCCAGAAAGGAAGAACCGAAATGAGAGAAAAAGCTAAACTTGTCATGTTTCACACTTACGTGAAGTCATGATGTATTTTTCTTAGAGCTGCCCTGAAAAGTTTGGTGGGGAGTGACTCAGAATCGGTCTATTCACAGTGAGTTGGCCACCACTTCCTGGGTTACCTGAACATTTTTGGAACACTTCCACCAAATACTGGTTAGGGCAACCCGGCCCCACCTACCTTGTGACAGCTGAAACATATCGCTCGAGGTAAAACTAAGTAGAGAAACATTCCTGGGATGATCATTTCCTATGAAAAAGGAAGCAAAGTTTTTAGTGGCCTCAGAGGCTATAAAGTTTGTGGCTTTACAATAAATGGCCTTCGGTCAGGTGAATAGCCAGCCTAATTTGGGTACTTCCATTAAAAGTTCCATGAAAATAACTTAAGACTTAAAGTAACTTAATTTTTATCAGTCCACTTAATAGCACAAAGACCACAAGGCAACTTTGTAAACTGCCACTTTCTGGTTAACTTTTGACAAGTTTTATTATTATTATTTTTTATGCTATGAATTTTTTTTTTTTTAAACATAAGAGCTGGGGCTATAGTTTAATGATAAACCACTTGTCTTGCATGTGCAAAGCCCTGGGTTCAATCATGTTAGTGCCGAAACACAAAAACAAGAACAGTGAGTTGTTACATAGTTTGAAACAGACACATATACAACATTGTGGCTTACGTTTTAAAAGTATAAAGAGCTTAGGCACAACACCTATGGAAAAGTAAAACTTCCTTGGATTTAAACTAGAGGCTTTGGCACGGGTGGTGACTGTGAGGCATGTGCATTACTTGTTATTCTTTTAAGACAAAAGATGTTCATATATGAGTTTTCTTTTTAAATTAAAATGTTAGTATTTAGGTTTAATTGCAGCATTGGGATTTTGCTATAAATAAGTGGGTCTGAGTAGCAGTTTGGGCCTTTGGTATCTGAAAGTTTCACTCATCCATGGTGTAGAACAAGAAGTATGATGCAGATTAGATGTTTTCAAGTCAAACTTTTCAGTAGAACAAAGATCCAAGGTGCAACTTTCCCCTTTTGTTACTTTTTTGTTGCTTTTCTTTTGACTCCCAGGCAAAATAAAAGCACAGAAGAATTTTATAGGGACAAGCTAAAAATAAACCAATCTTCTATAGCCCTCCTTCTGTCAGCAACAACAAGGTTCTAAGGCAATTAACAAAGTGATTTAAATGAAAATAAAAGAATGATCAGGTTTGGTTGCTTTCTCCTCCTTCTTGCTGTTGAATCCCATTGTAATTAGCATTTTTATTTTTTAATATCTAACTTGAGTCAAGAAACCAAAATGGAGGATGTAGGCTGTGTAATTAGCCAGAACTTCTATTTTATTCCTTATTAATACACTCTCACAGCCAATGTACTTCATATTTCCATAATTTTATGCCTTTTATTTTCTAAAATACAAAGAATAGCTGCAAGAAAAGAGAGCAGTTAGCAAGGACTCTAAGCCTCTTGTTTGTCTCAAACATGGAATAGTCATATTTGAAATTGTACATGCTTAGGTTCAACTCACCTTAAATATATTGAAAGCAAACAAAGTCAAGTAGAAATGAAAAATAAGTCACCGATAGTTCGAATTGTTTTTCAAGGATTTTAAATGTATAATATAGTCTAAAATAAAAGATAGTGGGTTTTCCATCATTTCAGTTGAAATAGGTTTTTTTTTTTTTTTAATTTAAGGGAGATTTGGGTCTTCATTTTAAAGCAATCTGGTTTAGCGACTGTTGAGATTAAGAGCAAAGAAAGAACAAAAAAACTAAGAGACAGAATCAGACGTGTGCGAGTCAAAAAATCAGACGTGCGGGAGGAGGGTAGGCCTAGTATATGGTCTCAGGTCAGAGGTCATCGCAGATCCCGATCACTCATCCTCTGAGTCTTGGCTTCACCGTCCCCACCCGGGGAGATAGTATCTGTGCCTTCCCCAGGCACACTTGCCTCGCTCTAGATCTCATCTACCTGGGAAAAGCAGAGAGAAAAAGCGGAGGGATTAGACCCTCCTTCCGGGCAATCTTTCACCTCAATCACTAGTTGAAATAATGTACCCCAAACAGAAAAGTAACTTACACAGCAGGTCGACGGAAGTCCCGGTAAACCCTCTCGGACTGTCCTACTGCGTGGGCCCTCACTGGCACGGCTTACCGACTTCCCTCCCAAATCCTATATTCTTTTCCTCATTGGTGGGACTAGACTGGCTTCTTCCTTCATCCTCAGAACTAGAGGAAATATACACGGCACTTAATATATTCGTGGGTATGTGAGCAATATTCCTTCCTCACCCTTTCTTTTTCCTTTCCTCTTTCCTTTCTTCATTCCTTTTTTTTTCTTCTTTTTCCTTTTCTTTCCCTTCCCATCTTTCACCTGTGAGGTTAATATATTTTGATAAAAATCAGATAGCACAAAAGAAAACTTACACGGGTCTCGGGTGTTTAAATATTTTCTCCTAAAAATGTGATGATCAAGCTTAAATGAAGTTCTGACTGAATTACTTAAGATCAGCGCAAAGGCAATAACAGTAATCTGTTTACCAAATGCCAGAGAACAAATCCATGTTTGAGATTCCTGCTTTCTCACTCTCCCTTCCCTCTGTCCACACCAGCCGTCTCTCTCTCTCTCTCTCTCTCTGTCTCTCTCTCTTTCACACACACACACACACACACACTCATACACACTTCACTTGATAAATGGCTGGCAATTTTTGTGGTGAGTACTCTGGGCCATGCTATTTAAAACAGAGCTTATTTAAAGTTGCTTTGTGTGAAGTGGGTCATTCTATATTTTCCAACATTCAGATACAATGTTCCTTACAAGATTTATGACTTTGAGAGCTGAAAATTAAATTTACTTCAGCAAATAATGTGTTGACCAGTTTTTGTGCTATGGGTCTTGTAAAACATTTATAGGGGTAAAAGAAATGTATCTTTAACAAGTTCCTTTTCCATGGCAGAAATCTTTCTTTCCACTCAACATCCTGAAGTCCCCTGCACCCAAATGACCTGGACAAGTCCCTTAACCTTTCTGTATTGGAGTTGTTTTATTCTTTTTTTTTTTTTTTTTTTGAGACAGGGTCTCACTTTGTAGTTCAGGCTGGTCCTGAACTGAGCCATCCTCCTGCCTCTGCCTCCTGAATGCTGTGTGGTATGTGGTACTGATTGCTGGTGGATGTGAGTCATCATATCTGGCATTGTTGTATGTGGTTACTGGGGATCAAACCTTGGCTCTTGTGCTTGCAAGGCAGGCGCTGGAAACACTGAGCTAAAACCTTGGCCCCTTTTTTCATTTTTTTTTAAAGGCAGGCTCTCTCCTGTGTTGCTCAGGCTGATCTCAGATTCCGGGACAAGGATCTTCTTTTTCTCTCTCTTTTTTTTTTTTTTGAGACAGGGTCTCGCTTTGTAGTTCAAGCTGGCCCTGCGCTCAGCCTCAAACTCACATCACGCAATCCTCCTGCCTCTGCCTCCCGAGTGCTGAGATTACAGGAGTGAGCCACCACGCCCGGCACCGTGGTATGTGATACTGGTTGCTGCTGGGCATGAGTCTCCACGCCCAGTATTGTATATGGTTACCGGGGATCAAACCTGGGCCCTTGCACTTGCAAGACAGGTGTTGGAACCACTGAGCCAAATCCCTGGCCCCACAAGAATCTTCTTGCTTCAGCATCCAGAGTACTGGGACTATAAGAACACACCCTCCCCATCCTCCCCATCTGTATCTCAGTCTTATCATCTGTGAAATGGAAATAACAACAGACATAGTTTATATGCATTTGTAAGGATTAATTAGACAGTTCAATAAAATATTTGTAATACTTCCTAATTCCTAATCAGCATTTAATATATCTCAGCCCTTACTACTGTACCATCTTCCCTTATTTTCAGCCTTGATTATCTGAACCTGTGAGGCAGATATTGTTGCCTCTGTTTAACTGATAAGTAAACCTATTAATCAATTCAGTTTGTGCTGAACTCAAATCACAGAGCTTTTCACCGACAGAACTGATAATATGAACTTCCTCTACTACCGTCTAAGCCTGTGCACCCTGATACACTAAATTTACTCTTATATCTATAGTGAATCACTGCAGGATTTTTTGTTTTGTTTTGTTTTATGACACAGGTCTCACTATATAGTTTAGGTTGGCTTGAATTCATTGCATAGCACAGACTGCAGTCTGACCTTGAACTCATGGGGAGCCTCCTGTCTTAGCCTTCTGAGTGGTGGGATTACAGGCAAGTGCCACTATGCTCAGCTAGGATATTGCTATATAATTTTTGACTTTTAGGATAAATAAGATGTGAATTTAACAGATATCCAACAACCAATTAATTCCATAAGAGTAATATTTGTAGCCATTTAACATATCATTTTTCAATAAATAAACATGATTAAAATATTAAATGATAGAGAAATTTAGCTGAAGAAGTAGAAATAAAGAAAGAAGAGAAGGAAGAGGAAAAATACACAGAGATGAATTCCAGGGTGTGTTTCAAAGTTGGAGCAGATTCAAAATAACACTTCACTTTATCATTCTCCATTATTTTAGGGGTGTCACAATGTAACTCTAAGCACTCAGATCTTGGGGAGTTGAACTCAATTTACTGAGATATTTGCAGTCCTGTGTTCAAGGCAGAATTATTCTCAATTCCTAGGGTAGAGAAACAACCAAGTAGTATTTGCTTTGGCTGAATACATACAGAAAACATAATTTATTTACACAAGGGAATGCTGCTTAGCCTTTGAGAAGAAGTAAGTCTTGAGTTTCGCAGCAACACAGATGAAACTAGAGGACATGATGCTGAGTGAAATAAACCAGGTATTGAAGGACAGATATTGCACTGTGAGACCAGAGTTACATACGGGCTCTAGAAAAGTCACACTAGGGGGAGGGGAGAGTGGGAGGGAGGCTAGCAGATGCTGGAGAGGAGGGTGAATAGGGAAAAGGGAAATGATGATTAAAGGGCATGAAAGTCCAGCTAACAGGAATATGCTTTAGTAATATGGCACAGAATATTCCACAATCATCAAGAGTATACACTGAATATTTTTATCACAAAATGATAATCATTTAACATGTACATATGTTTCAAAACATCACATTGTATCCCATAAAAATACAAAATATACAATTATTATTTGCCAATTAAAAGTAAAATAAAATTATAAAAGAGAACACAGATTTTATAATTAGATAGAGTCCAGCTACTGGAATTCTTATCTCTGTTGAGTTCAGGAGCCTGGAGCCTCAGTGTTCTTGTGTGTAATATCATGATAATAGTATCTATTTCATAGGTCTGTTGAGATGGCTCCATGACACGTGACTGAAGTGCCTAGGTGAGGGCCTAGCAAAGGCAAGTCAGCAGAGAGGATAACTGGCTTTTATAAGTTTTTGAGGTTGTATAAGGTTCTAAAGGGTCTTGTATTTTTTAAAAAATTATTATTATTATTATTATTTGTGACAAGGTCTTGTTGTGTAGGTTAGGCTGGCCTTGAGCTTTTGTAGCTACTATGTAGTTCAGGTGAGCCTGGAACTCACAGCAATCCTCCTGCCTCTGCCTCCTGAGTGCTGGAATTACAGGCCTGAGCCATCACACGAGCACTGTGGTGTGTGGTACTGACTGCTGATGGGTATGAGTCACTATGCCTGGCATTGTGGTATGTGATTACCTGGAATCAAACTTGGGACTGTATTTGCAAGGCAGACGCCAGAACCACTGAGCTAAATCTCTGGCCCTAATAGCTCTTTTTAATAAGGTTTAAGAATTTCCTGTATCTGTGCAATCATAGCATTATGGGATTTTAAGTGGGAGTGATGGTACATGCCTGTCATCTCAGTGCTTGGGTAACTGAGGCAGGGGACAGCTGAGAGTTTGAGGCCAGCCTGAGCTACACAGCAAGACCCTCTTTCGAAAACAAACAAACAAGCCACCAGAAAGAAAAACAACCCAAAAAACTTCCAAAGAAGTAAACAAACAAAACAAACACTATGGAATTTTAGTGATAAATTATAAATCAGAGAAATTTCTGGTTCAGTTTACTTCATTTCTTTTGTTTGCAGTACTATGTTTGAATTCAGGGAGTACTGAGCTCCATGCTCACCTCTTTCTATTTTATTTTTGAGATAGAAACTTGCTAAGTTGCCCAGGTAGCCTAGGACTTGTGATCTTCCTATCTAAGCCTTCTAGGGTGCTGGGGTAACAGGTGTACATTACCATGCCCAGCTAAATCACTTCATGGTATGTTTTAGGAAACAGACTCAAAAGAAACCAAAGGAATTGACTAAACGGACACAGCTAATTATAATCAAAGCTGAGACTAGAACCTGGACTTTTAATGATTCCTCTAATTTTTTAGAAGTTGTACTTAAAATGATCAGATCAGATCCTTTTAGCAATAAAACATGAAGTGTGAGCATCCAGGAGCAGATGTTAGGATTCCAATCTATTAACACTCATAATAAAGTTAGACATATATTTATTGAATGACAGCTGTGATTGTTACTGCACTGAATAATAAGAAAGCACAAATATAAGCAGTTTGTACCAACTAGTATCATTGTCATCATTTTGTACAACCAAGCCAAGAGGAAACTGCTTTGAGGACCTCTTTTAAGGCTATTGAATCTGTGACACAAGGGGGTTGGGGATTTGCGGGTAGGAGTGCAGGAAGTAGTTGTGTTTTTTCTAGCAGGAGAGAGAGGTTGAGAAGTGGTTTTAGAGGGAGCACAGTCAAGAGGTTTTTACTGAATGTCTCTTCTTCTAGTGGAGGAATCAGGCAGCATTCTTCTTTTTCCCCACTGACATCTTGCTTGCATCCAAGTTTTAGCTGCCCGATCCTATTCCTTAGCAAATCGTATGAAAGGCATCAAGGTAACAGAACAGCTCTACTTTTAGCAGCACTTACTTGAGTCTTCCATTGTCACTGTGTCCTGACTCCTAATATTCTGTGGTCATTCCACTAATAACTGAGAACTTCAAAGAAAACCTGGTTCAAGAAGCATACCACACCCTAAGCAATCAGGAGCTTGGGTACCCGACTATTTCTTTCTCTTTGATCTGGAGAAAATTCTAGGTGTCTAATTCTTTCTTCTCTTGTTCCCAACAGGGAGGTGAGAGGTCACTTTTTCTAGGCTTCTTCAGAACTATGTCGAAGATGTGATGGAGGAAAATGATCCTGGGTAAAGATGTTTTTCCACAGCACGCAGTCCCTGTAGACATTCATCTGGAGGGTTCCCCACAGTAGGAAAATCTTCATTTATAGGTTAGGTTAATCACATTGTTTTCTAAGACTCAAATGGAAGGAAAGAGACTTCTAATTGAGGGTAAGGGAGTGAGGGATGAGAAGTGTAGAGTGGTACAGTATGAGTGGGGAGAGTTTCAAGCACTTCTTATCTCAGAGTCCCCGTTGGGGAACTTTGGTCATCGAGACAGCAAGATGGGGGAAGGTGTTTCAAGGAAGGGAGGGTTACCAGTGCAAAAGGAGGTCAGTGAAACTTCCCTTTTCCACAAAATCTCTCCAGGGTCTTCCTCTCCTTTACTTATGTCTCTCTCCCCACTGTTTCTCAAAAAAGAAACAAAGCTAGTATTTAACTCTGATTACATGCCAGATATGCCTCATTTCTGGAGGGCATGTATTGCACGATCACTCGCTCAGAGATGATCTGTAAAAATATCTTTGCAGAGACAGGCCGGGACTGTCTTTGGGCAGAGAGTGAGTAAGCATCTTAAAGTGTGTGTCAGATAGTTTCTGCCTACATCTGTGTCCAGTGGAGCTGGAACCCTGTCACTTGTAGCATGTGCCCCATGCCCTGCTATTGGGTTTAATTGGCACTTATGTTCATAGACAGCCCTACCTTCTCTATTCAGGTCACCCTGTCAGTGTGTGTGTGTGTGTGTGTGTGTGTGTGTGTGTGTGTGTGTGTGTGCGCGAGCGCGCACGCATGTGTGAGTGTCTAAGTGGGAGGTGGGATGGTAGAGTTGGCATGCATGGGGGAGTTGGCACTCATTCTTGCTCTGTGCTTTCGGCCTCCCGTGGGCTGCACTGTTGGGGCTGGTGGCAAGTGCTGCTTTCCCATAGCTGTTGGCACACACCCAGCTGCCTACACATTTCTGGCCTTGCCTTAGTGCTCCATTTACTGCCACCATTAGCAATGTCGTGTGCATCACCACCACTTCATCTCCAGTGCTGCTGCTCAGAGGACCTTGGAACGAGCAGAGATTTGCTTCTAGATGGCAAAGGCCCTTTCTACCATCCTTGATTAGTTATACTTTTTTATGTCATGGTGCTGAGGTTCAAAGTGAGCCTCACATATGCTAGGCATATGCCCTACCACTGAGCTATATGCCTAGCATGTAGCCTAACTTTTTTTTAAGATTTTTTTTTTTTTTTTGAGACAGTGTCTCACTTTGTGGTTCAGGCTGGCCTTGAGCTCAGCCTCAAACTCACATCACAGCAATCCTCCTGCCTCTGCTTCCCGAGTGCTGGGATTACAGGTGTGAGCCACTACGCCTGGCACTGTGGCATGTGGTACTGGTTGCTGCTGGGGTGAGTCTCCATGCCCAGTATTGTTATGTGGTTACCGGGGATCGAACCCGGGTCCTTGCACTTGCAAGACAGGCTCTGGAACCACTGAGCTATATCGCCGGCCCACGTAGCCTAACTTTTATTTTTATTTTTTTAATTTTTTAAATTTTTAAATCTTTATTAGTACATTATGTATATGCCTCATGATTGTACTCCATAATGGAGATTTGTACCAGTATAAGACACAACTTAATTCTCATTTTTTCCCATAGCCCTACCCACCCTACTGACCCTCCATATACATAAAATTTGTTTCCTTACTTTTTTGTTACAATTTCATCATTTTCCCCCCTTCTCCCTATTTTACATTGAGCATTTTCTATTTCACAATATATAACATACAATTCTAGGATTCATTTACATCTTTATTTTCTCATACCAGAGAAAAGATGCGATATGTACCTATCTGTGACCTATTTATTTCTCCTATGAGGATATTCTCAAGGTATGTCCATTTAAGTAGAAATGATTCAAGTTTATCATTTTTTATGACAGAGTAATACTCCATTCTGTAGAGGAACCACAGCTTTTTTATCCAGTCTCCAGTTGATGGACACTTGGGTTGTTTCCAAGATGTAGCAATCACAAATTGGGCTGCTATAAACATGGGTGCACATATGTCACTGTGATGTGAGTCTTTTAATTTTTTTGTGTATATACCTACCAGGGCCATGGCCCAGTCAAATGGGACCTCCAATCCTAGCTTTTTGAGGAATCTCCAAACTGATCTCCACAGGGGTTGTACAAGTCTACAGTCCCACCAACAGTGGAGAAGGGTTCCTTCTTCTC
>PVIR01027934.1:0-22431 GCA_004026965.1 Petromus typicus
TTTTAAATGAATAAAAATGGAAGTTTCGTATGGTTCAACCTGATTTATCTTTTTTAGTGGCTCCAAATCTAGAGAAGGAATTTTTAACAATTTCATGAAAATGATCGATGTCGTTTGACTTTTATATTCTACTTATGCTGTAGATAGGCTGTGCTGTGTTTAAATCTGATTTTAAAATGGTTCGTTGGTTTCCCTTGACTGCAGCAAATACATTCCTAGAGATACCACAAATTTATTATCTTTCAGTTCTGGAGATCGGAAGCCTAGGATCAGTCTTACTAGGCACAGTTCCTGTGGGGCAGGCTGGCTCCTCTGGGGCTTCCAGGGAGGCTCTGTGTCTTTGCCTTTCTCAGTTTCTGGAACTTGCAGCATCCCCCAGCTTGTGGCCCACCACTCCAGCCTCTTGCTTCTGTTAGGACATCTGCCCCTGTTGAGTCTGGCCTTCCTGCCTTCCTCACACAGGACTCTCCTGGGGATGCAGGGCTCACACCGATTGTCTGACCTGACTCCTTCTCTCAGGATCCTTGTCTTGATGAGTAACATGCTTCTCACCACTCTACATTTGGACATTTGAAAACACTGACCAGATGATAAATAAGTGGAATTAAAGAGAATGAAATGAAGATGAGAAATGTTGAGTAAGATTACAGTGGCATACTAAATTAAAAATGAAAGTGATGCTACATAACACAGTAAGTTCTTTTTTCAAACACCAAAAAGTAATCATACTTCTTCATCCATTCAAATTTAAATTCAAATTTAAATCCATTCAAATTTAAATTTACATTTTTACTTAGTTGACTTTGCTATGAAGATAAATTTCTATATTTTTGATATTTGCAAATTTTCAAATACCACATCAAGATTCTTCCCACACCAATAAGTCCATAAAGTAGGTACAATTGTAGTATATATGGCTTTAAATTAAATTTTATTCTGTAGCAGGGATCTGGATTTTATTTTTTCATTTTAGGAAATGTGATGGTGTTTTTATCCCTCCTGTCTTATGGAAAAGCACCGGATGAGCTGGTAAAGGCTGTAAGCAGCGGGCAGGGAGCCAACTCTGAGGTGTTAGAAGAGTGTGAGCCAGTGCTCCCTGTGTACTTGTGGCCACTGGATTCTCTCTGGGTCCTAATTCTGAGCTAGGGCAGTAACGATGTGTATGGCCTGCTCCTTGAGGAGCACATGGTCTCACTGCATGGGAAGAAGTTTACACTCAGGTCAATTATACCATCTTAAAATATCAGTGATACACTGTGACATGTCAGCTGTCATGTGAAATGTTTTTTGAAAAACTCGCAGCTGGGATCAAAATGTGTTACCTCTAGGTTTGTGTGCCGAAGCCCTAACTCCAGATACCTCACAATGTGACTGCATTTGGAGATAGGGTCTGTAAGGAGGTAATTGGGATGAAATGAAATCATAAAAGTGAGGCCCTAATTCAGTAAGACTGGGGTCCTCAGAGGAAGAGAAAGGCCATGAGAGGACGTGGTGAGAAGATGGCCATGTGCAAGCCCACGGGAGAGAGCTCAGGAGGCACTGACCCTGCTGCCCCCTTGACTCTCAGCCGTCGGAGCTGGGACAAGTACATCTGTATTGTTTAAGCCGCTGTATGTTGTGCTGTATTGTGGCAGCCTTGGCAAAGTCATGTACTCTACCTTTCATGTTTATATTTTGTTTTTGCTTTGTGATACTTTGTCTGTGTACAGTTGTTTGCATTTATGTTTGGAGTTGCAAATAGAACATTCATGACATTTTACTCTCTAACTCCCACTAAGCTCCGCCGAGGGTTGGGAGGAGATGGGGTGTTGACTGTGGTGCAGTCACGTCTCTACAGTGTGCTTTGTCCCCCAGGTGTGAGCTCAGTGTACCTACCTCAGCGTGATGATGATGAGGGAGCCAGAATGGGTGTAAAATGAGGCACAGTCGGTTGATTTATTTAAGATGAGCCAGGGAAATATCACATACACTTGCTACTCTGTTTTCTTATGTTGTTCAATCTAGTACCTCCTGCTGTGCCTGGCAGTCACATTTATGGAGGGACTCAGCAGCCCACTGTCTTCCTGAATGCAGATTTTCCTAGAAATCAAATTGTGGTCAAAAGCTTGTCGGATGAGTATGAAATTGGCAGGGTTGGTGTCATGTGGCAGTTACAGGGTAACAAGAGCTCAATTCTGTTTTCTAAAATTTTGTAAATTTTTAAAGTGATGAACATATTAATACCCTAGAGATAATTTTGTTGTATCATACATTGTTTTTAGTCCATCTTTTTCACAATTTTAATCAAATTATTATAATACTATTCATTTAATATTTCTTTCGTGATTTTCAAAAATTACTTATATAAAAACTTGGGCCTATTTCTAGGTTCTTGCAAATGTTTCATTTTCTAAACTCTGTGTGATCCTTTTATCATTCTGTTTTAGTTACTGTTGCTAGTTAGTAAATGTTGATATTTGATAAGGATATATTGATTTTTCTTGTTAAGTTTCTGATTCATAAAGTATTTAGTCATTGTCTATTTGTTTAACAAACTAAACTTTTGATGCTGTTTTAAAAATTTCATTGGATATTTATGTTAAATCTGTAAACATAATATTGAAATTAAGGTATTTTTCAGTGGGGTTAAAATAAAAGGTATTGTCTACCCCTTGACCTTTTGCATGAACAAGTATAATAATGGTAAGTGGGAAAATACCAGAATGTGAGGAGTAAGACCTCTAGGAAACTCAGAAGGTGTTGAGCAGAGAGCACACACGTCTGAAGACATTGTGCTTTTCAAGTGAGCTGGACAACTTAACTTGCTTACAGTTTTTTTTTTTTTTTTTTTTTTTTTACTGTGGAAAGACAATCAGAATGAAGGTCAGAGCAGATGACTGCTTAGTGCTAAGGGATAACTCGATCCTATCTCATGCTTTGTTTACACACACATAGTCAGTCATAGAAGAACATAATATTACCTAGTACTTAAAATAGGGATGCCAACGCCAAGTTGCCTGGTTTGGAGTTGGCTTCTCTACTTATTTGTTGGGCCTCAGTTTATTCAAAGTGGCCTAATCATAGTGCTCTTAGGAGAACAAATTAATATTTACAAAGACTTCAATACTGTCTGACCGATAAACATCAGTTATGATAAGGAGATCTGTGCTATTGAGACACTTTTTGGTTTGAAAGAGGCCATGACTAGGTTTCATGTCTTTTCCAAATCTGAATGTCTACCTGTACAGTTCTTCATGGATGATAGGACCCAGGAAGACTGAACTCCCACAACTGCCCCCCGTCATTATCACAGAAACGATTCTAGGCTTTTGCACTTGATTTAATGTTACTCTCTGGCAGCTATCCTCTGGCCTCCTGGCAAAAGTAGCATTTCATTAAAATTCAATATGGCTTGATACCATCTCTGGTGGATGTGAGAAGGGTTGCTACCAGTGGAGCTTTAGCAACCTGAATACGAGTAGCTTTGGGCTGGGATGTTCTAAGTGCTCTAAAATTACCATTTATAGTTTCCTCCAGGGCTCCCCCAACCCTGGGCTTCCTGTCGCTCCCCTGCCCATCTCACCCACAGGGAGCTCGGCCAAGCCTCGTATGGCTTTCTCCAGCTGGACACTGAGATGTGTCTGTCTTCATATTTCAGGTGCAAGTTCTCTCCCATCGTCTCGAGTCCCCACGCTGGGACCCCCTGTATGAGTGACACGTTGGGCTGCCATGGAACCTGGCCCTGCGCTGGCCTGGCTTCTGCTCCTGAGCCTGCTGGCTGATTGTCTGAAAGCTGCTCAGTCCCGAGACTTCACAGTGAAAGACATTATCTATCTCCACCCTTCAAGTAAGACTCTGTTCTCTTTGCTGCAAAACTGTCACTTTATTTCAAATAAGAAGTGGGTTGAAAGTAGCTAGGACCAAGCAGGCTTTCCTCTGGTGGTGTGATTAGGGATGCCATGTTTAACCAAAAAATGCTTTAGGTTTTACTCTTGCTTTTTCACAAAGTGTTTGCTTTTTAAACCTCATATGCAATCACTCTGATTCTAACTATCTTCCCCTTTTACTCTCTCTCAGTGAATTATCAGTGTATTGCTATGTCCCTGGAGAAGGATAGCTTTTGTAAAAGATCAGTGCTTTGAAGTAAGATAATAGCTGGTCTTCCTCTCTGTGCATCCAGTTCTCAGATTCAGCATCACTGTCTTCCACAATTTCCTTTACCCTGTGCTTTTTGGTTGCTGATGTTTAATCATGCTGTAAGGAGTTCATAATGGTGTAGATGCCCAGATATTTGCCTATGAGTTTTTTTTTTTTTTTTTTTTTTGAGACAGGGTCTTACTTTGGTGGTTCAGGCTGGCCCTGAGCTCAGCCTCCAACTCACACCACAGCAATTCTCCTGCCTCTGCCTCCCGAGTGCTGGGATTACAGGCGTGAGCCACCACGCCTGGCACTGTGGTATGTGGTACTGGTTGCTGCTGGGTGTGAGTCTCCACACCCAGTATTGTATGTGGTGACCGGGGATCGAACCCCAGCCCTTGCGCTTGCAAGACAGGCGCCGGAACCACTGAGCTAACTCCCCGGCCCTTGCCTATGAGTTTTTGATTTGCATATATCTGAGGCTGTACTTGTGGATTTATGCTTTCAGCAAGACTTTCAGGTCTTTCTGCTGAGAAAGAAACTCAGCAGTTTGACTTTCTCTTTTACTCTCCCTCCCACTTGTCCCCTCTCTTTCGGATTCCTGTGTCTCCCGTATGGTGTTTAGAGTTTGGTATATTGTGTTTATTCTGGCTTTTAGCTTTGGTCCCAAGGCATATTATATTTTAAAAATATTCTGCTTATGAAATATTGTTCACACATCCATTGTTTGTACAGAATTTTGTTAGGCTGAAAGTATGTAGGCAAATAAGACACAGTCTTATGTTTCAGGATCGTACAGTCTACACAGTAGAGGCAGCCACTCAGACTCCTTCAATCCTGTGGCGCTAGAGTGTGGATGTTCTGGTTTCCCTGGGAAGAAGTGAAACTACGGGAGCGTGGAGAGTACCCAACTCTGAGCTGCTTCCTACCCTTCTAATGTGAAATATGTTCTCAGCTTCATGAAGATTAAATAACATGATGCTATAAAGTGCTTAGCATTGAATATGAGCTGTAGTAAATGTTCAAGCAATGATAGGAAAATTTTAAAGTGCTTATTTCTTCATTTCTAAAGTAGTAAAATAATGCATATCTTGTTGCACTATTTTATGGGCTAGAAATAGCAGCACAAAACACTGGGCCCATACATGATAGGTAGTTGAATGGCTGTTTATATTGCTGATATCACTGACTTAGACAGGAAAGTGGAGGTGCTGAGCATAAGCAGCACTTGATTTTGTAGAATTTCAGATATACTTTTCCTAGGCAGGAAATAATTTGTCTAGATTTAACCACTGTATCCTTTCACCAGGGTAGTGCAGTGTTTACTGGTAAATTGCACTGAAAACTTATCTGGATGCTTGTTTTCCTGAGATGTTTTTAGTTTGTCTTAATAATAAATTTTAATAATAATTTTAATAATAAAAAAACATACTTGCTGTGTCTTTTAAGTTGCATTTTGCTTTTCTCCCTGAGCAAACATGTTTTTTAGTAGACTTGGTGAGGCAAAAACGTAGATTTTAATCTCTTAGGGTTGAGTGAAAGGATTTGGTTTTCTGTAAAGTGCTGGGCAGCCTTGGTGACAGACCCACTGGTAACTGGCTTGCAGACCTGGCCTGCAGTCTTTTTGAAGGCTGTGATCATATACACAGTGAGGAAGAAACTGAAATGAACAAGATAAGTGAACAAAAGCAAAGTAAAAACACTACTTCTACTTCCATAAGTGGCAGGTCAGTGTCTGGGTTGAGTGTGTCCCTTTTTGGAGAGTTGACTTTAGGTTGGGGTCTGCAAAGGATGGACTCTACCAGGATACAGGGGAAACAGCACCTCTTTTGTTGACCCGTGACAGAAAAGTCCTGCTTGTATGAATTGGATTAATTAAATGGAAGCATGGACTAATTGGAAGGAACTGAACACCTGTAAAGAATTGGTGGGACAGGGCTAGGATTTAGCTCAGTGGTTCCAGCGTCTGCTTTGCAAGTGCAAGGACCCAGGTTCAATACCTGGTAACCACATACAACAATGTTGGGCTTGGAGGCTCACCTCCACCAGCAGTCAGAACCACATACCACAGTGCCAGGCATGGTGGCTCACACCCGTAATCCCAGCACTCGGGAGGCAAAGGCAGGAAGATTGCTCTGAGTTCAAGCCTGGGCTCAGGATCAGGCTGAACTACAAAAGCAAGACCCTATCTCAAAACAAACAAGCAAACAAACAAACAAAAAGAATTGGTGGGACTTTCTGATATGACCTGGAAATGCGGAGAAGATAGAATTATTCCTAAATTAGACTACAAGTAGATGATGCAGTACCAAGTTTAGGCCCAACTCTTCTTTAAGAGAGTCTCCACAGTGGGTCGTGGGTGATACAGACTTTGTTGGAGTAAAGTTATAATGGGTGGCTCCTTCTTGCTGCCAGGACTTTGTTTATTAAATCCACCTCATATCAGATCACTTCGTATTTCTTCAGACTATTTCAGAAATCTGTGATGTGTTTTTGTTTTCACTTTTGAGTTTTTCAACAGCCCTGGTCCTCTGCCCTTTAGCACCAGACTGTGCTTAAGTATAGTGATAAGCAGGCTCCTGTTGAATATAAGCCATAAAAAATAAATGAGGGAAGCGTAGGATTAGTTTGATTTTGAATTATTTATACAGTCACCTCACTTTGTAGATGGAGGCAAATAGCTGTCTTTGGGTCAGTGAGCGGGTCAGATTCCATTAATGTTACATGGAAAGCTCAGCACCTGCCCAAGGAGAAACGTGGTGGTGCAGGACAAGATTTTTATGCTAGACATAAACTCACTTCTCATAGGCTCAGAACAGCCTTTATCAATAATAGCCGGTGAGACTGGAACTCCAGCGGAGACAGTTCATCCCCCATGACTGTTCTCTGCTTCTGGTACTTCTTTGAAATTCCTCTGCCTTAAAAAATGAAAAGAAAAGAAGAGACAAGAAAACTTTTTAGCTTTCAAACTCAAGGCACTATCCTTAAAAAACAATCTATGCTGTACTTTGTATGTGCATTTTTCCCTTTATTTTTATATGAAAAATGGTGATTTTCCCTAGCTTATGGTTAAAACACCAAGAATCCAATTAAAAACTTTGAAAATAAGAGCAATGTTAAAGGGAAATGGAGATACTTATTTGGTTGTCAGACATCATGTGAGAAAACAAAATTTTAAATACTGTGCGGTTTCCATCTAGTCATGGCCTCCCTTTCTTTCCATAGAAGGAAAACCTTTTCTAAAAAATATTTGCCCCTGGATGCTTACTTTGAGCCTTTGCTAAATCAGGAGCACCAGTGATCTATGTCCTGGCAGGAAGTCTTACTACGGCCAGGTAGGAGCCAGCATGTGTACTCACAGTCCAGTAGTACTGTATTACCTAACTCTTAGGAGACTTTCTAAAGAGTACCAAAAAATACCAGCAATGTGTTCATACTGACATTACTCAGACAATATTTTGTTGACCAGTGGACTGAAAAGAAAGATTTTAGATTTCTAGAATTTATATATTTGAATGTTGTTTCTGAAAACAATGGAAATTAATGTGGCAAGAATAAAAAAAGGTTGGATGCATTACACATCAGCATGCATTTCAAAACGTCTGTTCTCACCACTTTTTTGGTAACTGAAGGCCTTTGTGCACACAAAAGTTCCAAGAGATGGAAACAAAGACAAAATCTTTTTCACTACCTTACAAGTGAATTATGCTCAGTTGAACTATGGCTGACCATGTGGGTTAATGCACATATTATTTTACAGGAAGTAACTGGGTACTCTGGCGTTTCCTTTCTCTTTACAATTACTTTCTCTTGAGGGACTAAGGACTTATGTCCTGAAATACACAGTGCTAAGCTTATTAACTCTGTGATCAAGAGCCAAATTAGATTCATTCACAGCTGGGGCCACCACGGTCTGAGACGCCTTGGTCTGTAATGCTTTGAAGTAACAAAGAAGAAAACAGCACATCTCTTAGGAATCTCTTTCCGCCCTTTAAAAAAAAAAGAGAAAAACCTCTTTATCAGATATAGTATCGGTTAGCGAGTTACTGGAGATAGTTGTTCATCTGTTGATCTTTTGTTGCTTAAATATTTCCAGAGGGAAGAATTTAACTGTTTACTTGATTTGTACTGAAATGAGCCACTGAAAGATGAGTACGTTTGTACAGATTCGTCACTAACCAGTGATTACCCTCTGATCAGTGTTACCTGCCAAGGTGTCAATAAAAGTGCCTATAAGAAAGTATTAAGCTGAAGTCATGAGGATTGGACACAGATGTGAAGTTGTAAATTTTAAAATAAAACTAATCCGAAATGAGATCCTTTGGTTAATTGCCAACAGTATGTGCTAATAGAGATAAATGATCTGAAACAAAGCTTCATTCTGCCACTGTGGTATTTTAGATCAGATCCTGTTTAGATTTCAACATCCTTTGGGTTAATTTCAGAATCTAGGCTTACTTACGTAAGGAGCAACAGTATTTAATTTAGTATGTCACTACTGAGTAAAAAGTCATCTTGAAAAGTCCAATAAATAATTCAGATTTGGGAACAATACAACTTATTTGGCTCGTGATAACTTGGTTCTCAGAACAGTTGGATCATCAGTCTTCATTTAGAGTTCCTAACTGATCTCTAGATGGGAAAGTTTCCAGGAATAAATAATCCAACCACCTAGCCAAAATAATATTTTGTGACCTTGATAGATAAAATTGGACACCCTAGTGAATTAATCTTGCAAACTGAAGTGGTACAGTGAGCTAGCAGTCACAAACCGTGGTGGATATGATGATCATTTTTTTGAGAAATGCTGTTCATCATCACATCCTTTACGTCTAAAACTTTGATCATTCCACTTAAGATTTTAGAAGCTATATTAAAGTTTTATCTTTCAAAGTTACTCATTTATTCAACTATTTTAAAGTTAATAGTGAATATCCAGTTGGGATACTTTTCCAAAATATTTCATGTAGTTCTTCTTATACTTTTATGTGTAAAATAATTTAATTAAAATATCTGTAAGTATTCAGAATGGCTTTGGTATTGAAAGATGGTTTATTTTAAATTCTTCAGGCCTGTCCTCTCCAAAATAGTATATTCCAGTTCAAATCTAACACATTTTTCTAAGTGGTGGGATGTAGGTACACAAATAACTAATGTAATTTCACAAAATACTTTCTTCTGGTTATAAGAATTCGGTGATAGGACAGCATTATCTGCCCAGCAAACTTCCGTCTGAGAATGAAGTGGCTGTCTCTGAGCCATGTTCCATTATTTTGTAAGATGATCCATGCCTTTGTTATCATTCTGTGTGTAAATTTGAGTCACCCGCTATTTGGAGGAATGTAGAATTCTCAGAGGGCCCCACAAAAAGGTCCAGTTGCTTGTCTTTTAAGAGTTTATGACTTTTGACTATGCAGGGTACTGGCTATTGGCACAGCTCCATGAAATACTGTAGATGAGTACATGGATGGGCAACTCTTCTAGGCAAGGTGAAAATCAAAGTTATATCTGGCCCGTAATTCTGGCCTGAAGTTGCTGCCTCCTCCTTCATTATTTTTGATAACATACTTAATTGGTTCCATGTGGGCAAAGCAATTTACTTTGAGATGATTATTTCCCTCCGTGGATTCACAGGCGCAGCCATCTGCGAGAGAAAACAGTCGTCTCCCTCAGATGAAGGGTTGGAGTGTCTGTAACTTTCAAATAGGTCAGGTAATTTGACAAATTTAAAACAAATGCACAAGTTTTTTTTGTGAGAGGCAGAACTCTAAATAGCAAAGCAAGCAAATGATTATAGCCATGAGGCAGTGAAAACCACATCATTGAGAAGGGGAGAGGACAGCGGGGCCTGATGCTGCTTCTTGACCCCCCAACTTGGTGCTGATGGAAGGCCCGGTGTGTTTCACCTCCCACCTGAGCCTGCAGGTCTGGCAAGGAATACTAGTACCTGCTGGACAGTCCCTACTGAAGGTGACAAGAGGTGGCTCGGGGGAGGGGAAAAGATGGAGTCTGCACAGGGATTTGCACTTGTGCATCTTATAGCCCTCTTCCTCCAGTACTGCCCACCACACTGCGCCCCTAACTCCTGGCACCTTCTTATCTATACTCTCATGTTCAACATTTTATGCTTTCAAAAATGTTACCTACATGGAAATATACAGTTTATGGCTTTTTGGGGAGTTAGCTCTTTTTGACCACCCATAATTCCCAGGAAATATATCTGAGTTATTGAATATGTTAATAGTTCATTGCTTCCTAGTATTGCATATATGGATGTACCACAGTTTGTTTAGCTGTTCATCATTCAGAGATATCTGGATGTCTACAGTTTTGGTCATTACTTGTTGAGTGTCCTTTATCCAAAATGCTTGGAACCATAAGTGTTTCAAATTTTGGATTTTGGGGGAGGGAGAATTTCGGAATATTTGCATGTGTCTCATGAACTATTTAGGGGAGGGACCCAAGAATAGTATGAAATTCATTGATGTATCATACACACCTTTTATAGAGATAGACTGAAGGTGATTTTATAGAACATTTTTAGTGTTCTTGCACGTTAACTAAGATGTATGTCATGAGGTTAGGTATGGATTTGGGGGAGATGTGTTGGTGTTCAAGAAGTTTCAGATTTTGGAGAATTTTACATTTTAGATTCTCAGCTTAGATATCCAGTTGTTACAGACATTTGTATTCACTTTTTTGTGTGTGTGAACATAAATGTTCATTTCTCAGGAATAACTTTCTCAGAGTGAAATTGCTGGGTCATATGAAAGTTGAATGTTTAGGTTTTTAAAATACTTGGAGATTATCTTCCAAATCCTTTTCTTAAAATATGACTGTCTTCACAGATTTTGTGCTGGTCTAAAAATCAATCTTTTCTCTCAATTTTTGTAGCCACTCCATACCCTGGTGGATTTAAATGTTTCACCTGTGAAAAGGCAGCAGACAATTATGAATGCAACCGATGGGCTCCTGACATCTACTGTCCTCGAGGTAAACTCAATGGTTAGATTGGAGTCTCAGAGCTATTTATGGTCGAACAGCCCTGAAGACTTTGGTGTGTGCCTACAATCTTAACTGCTTCTTGTGTCCAAGGTTATTAGAAATTTTTTTTGGCTGTACCAGTAACTTATCCTCAAAGACTATCTGAGATTTAAAAGGATCCATAGGATTGCCGCCTTTTTCAGGAAGCGTCTTTGAAGTGCCACAGGAGGTCAGGGAGACTTCTCCACCCTGGGGCAGCCAGATGTACACGAGGAAGCAAAGAGCCAGCCTGTTCATCACTCTTTGAAGCATTAGTCACTACGTAGTAACTTCTTTCATGTCAAGTATGAATTGATGCTCATATAAAGATTCCATTTGTTACACATCTCACCAGAGCCTTCTATCCCAACAGTGCATAAAAGTTAGACTTCTAAATGTCATCATGACACAAATAAAAATCCAGAGTTTCTTAAACTGTTAAGGTCTCTTTGAAGGATGAAATAGTACCTAATTGAAGCTGGAAATTTTGGCTGAAAGGCTCGTTTCAAAATGAAGACTCATCATTTTCACATCTCTTTATTCTAAGAAGTAGAAATGGTGTTTATATTTGGCAGTGGAGTCATTATTTTTTGGCTGTTTTCTTTGGGAGCAAAGTGGATTGATTTGCCAGGAGAGTGATGAAGATGGGGTATTTTTACTGACAGGTGTTTGAGCGAGTAGTTAATGAACTTAACTATTGATTAGTTGTTAAAATGACTGAACACATCAAATTCATTACTTTTCACATGTTTACCCAATGAGTGGTATTGTGCCTGCAGTGGTAGATTAGGAGTTGAGAAAGATATCATTACAAAAAAGATGTTGGCTAACCAAGGTAGAGCTGTTGAACCAGGTGTCTCCACCTAACTTCCCAGTGGAAAACACGTGTGGAATTTTTCAGCCTCACAGACCTATGCCTCACCTAGATGAGTGGCTCTTAAACTTCAGTTTGACAATGACTCTAGGGAGAGCTTACTATAAGATAGATAGCTGCTACTGTACCGCCCTCCTACCCCACCTGAACATCTGATTCATTAGGTCTGAGGCTCTGAGTTTCCATTTCTGAAATCTCCAGGTGAAGAAAATCCTGCTGGATTGGAGTGAATACATTAAAATCACAGCTCTATACAAACTGAACCAATACCTATGAGTTAGGGTTGTGCATTTTGGAATAATTTTAAATATTCCAGGTGACCTAATAAATAATCAAAGGCAGGAACCATTAGAGGCTCCTCTGTCCTTTAGTAAGGAATATGTTTCATTGCTAGGTTCCTCTTCATTAGTTTGAGGTAATGAAGGTGAGTGGAGGTCCCAAAAGATTATAAGAGAGGGAAAAATAGACTTTAAAGACTGCTAAATCACAAGTTAGGTACTCAGTCACTGGGGAATTGGTGATAAATCCTATCCCTTTCACCTTCCGTAGTCACTGCTCATTTCTGGATGAGCCAGTGTTTTCTGACAGCTCTCTGGATGAATGTTTGTGTAAGTTGCTAATGACCCAACTGAATTGGGAATACGAATTATTAAAACCTCCTTTAGTGACTCTAACAGGAAGCAAAATTTAATGATTGTAAATAATGACCCTGAACAAAAGCAGGGTGACCTATGTGTTTCTACTAATTTCTAGGCGGCCTTCTGCTGGGACAGAGCTTGCCAATCAGCTTCTGAAACTGTTGCCACTGGCCAGGGCAGTATCCAGAAATTGTAACCTTACTCCATTTGTCCTCCTATAAGACAGGATCTCAGAGTCAATCATTCTTGAGCAACAGAAATTTATCCATCACTGTGCTGGCTGCTGGGAAACCCAAGATCAAGATGGCAGCAGGTCTAGTGAGGGCCTGCTTTATGCTTCTAAGATGGTGCCCTCCTCTCTGGAGGAGAGGAGCTGCATCCTCACAGAAGAAATAGAAGGAATACAGGGAGCAGACCTACTCTCTTATGCCCCTTGAAAAGAGTTCAAATCCCACTTGCGATGGTCATGCACTCACGGTTTAATGATCTCTTAGATATGCCACCTTTTAATGTCACACTGATGATTAAAGTTCAACATGAGAATTGTGGAGGACGCATTCAGATCGCAGCAAAGCTCTATCTCTCTTAGACTGAGTTAACTCTGAGGTACCTCAGTAGAGATGATGCAGAGGAAATGGAGGGAACGTGAATCTGCACTCTCCACAGACTTTGGCAGTGTGTGAATACATGCCTGTTGAAGGAGATAAACAGCGACCAGAAACACTCTGCTTGAATACCTGCCTCTCAGGGAAGCATAAAGATCCATCGTGATGCTTTCTTTGAGATTAAAATTGTCTCCTTCAAAAAACAGATTCCTAAAAGTATCACAGAATGGTCTTTATACGAGTTTATCCTTCTCCCTCTTATCCCCTCCACTTTTATCTTTTTTTGTCCCTAAATTTACAGGGATAAGTGAAAAGTCATGCACTGAGATTCGTAACATAAAACAACTGTCCCTGACTCCTTGGCCGATTAAGCAGTGACAGGTAGGAATTTGGTTTCTCCTTCTGAGGAGCAGGCAGGTTAGCCTCAGAGATAAGATCTGAACATATCGAATGTCAGAAATAGCAGGATAAAGTTAAGTGCCAAATGAAACGTGGTATTAAGTGCCGTATGGGTGTAAGAGAAGTGAAGCACTCGGGGGCATGGGTGGCCAGTGAAAGCGCTGTGCACTAGGAAGATTGCAGCCGCACAAATGCAGAGTGGATGCAAATAAGGAACGTCCTCTGGGAAGACACTCACGGTGATGCTGTGGGAACAGGATTTCCCCAGTGTACTCAGTGGACAGGGTGAGAACTGATCTGGGAGTAGCAATGAGTTTGTCTCAAAACAATAGTAGGAGCAAGATAGCCTGAGACCTCGTTGTGTTATAGGATGACTTTGTGGGGGATGGTCTCGTGAGCCTTGAGCATCAGGTAAAGAGTGCAAGGTTCAGACTGCAACCTACACAGGGTCAGCTCTGCTCAGCTTCCTGCTTGGCCAACCCTACTTCCCATGTGTTTTCTGTCCTTTCTTTGAATTTTATCTGGACTTTTCTAACAATAAATACTACCACTTTAATGTTAGACTGAAATATCCACTAATTAGGCCTGGATTTGTTTTGTCTGCCTGTCATTACTCAAAGCAACTACAGGTAGGACCACCAAGAGGCAGGGTTTGGTGGGGCAGCCAAGATGCTGCTTTGGAGAGGAGAGGCATCTTAGCTCTGTGATCCATTCTTGGGTCTTTGTCTGTTTTAATTAAGTTTAGCTCAGTGGTTCCGCACTTGTCTTGCAAGCACAAGGACCTGGGTTCGATCCCCCCGTAACCATATACAATACGGGGCATGGAGACTCACACCCAGCAACAATCAGTACCACATACCACAGTGCCGGGCATGGTGGCTCATGCCTGTAATCCCAGCACTCGGGAGGCAGAGGCAGGAGGATTGCTGTGATGTGGGTTTGAGGCCGAGCTCAGGGCCAGCCTGAACCACAAAGCAAGACCCTGTCTTAAAAAAAAAAAAAAAACTTAAACATAACTTGTTAAAGACGAAAATAATATATATATATATATATTTTTTTTTTACTTCAGATCTTTATTGGTACATTATATATACACATCATCATCGCATTGAACATTGAGAGTTGTACCGTATATGACATGACTTGATTCTCATTTTTTCCCATAAGCATTTTAGCTGACCCGATCAAGCCGAGCCTGAGGTGTGTGTGCCCCACCAGGCCACGTGTATCGATAACAGCTCTAAGAGGTTAGCGTCACTAGCCAGAGCTGTACAGAATAAGCATACATCTATAATGACTAAATTGGAGGACTTTTCCAAAGCAAAATTCAATCAAGTGGGTGGTAGAACATACCACATCCTGATAGTTGCCTTGATGAGTCCACGGACTGGTGAATGTTCATTTGGCCCAATATGCCACCAAAAAGCTTGGACCCTATTAGAACCACTTTGACAATGACTGTTTTGGAAACCTAGGCAGACCTTCCTCAGAATAAAAAGGGCTGAGGATGTAGTTAAGGCAAAGGCTCTGGGTTCAGTATCTGTCCCACTAAATGCAAAAACAAGACCAAAACATGTATTGTATAAGGACTTCCTCCTCCACTGCACTGTTTATGTCTCTGCTGCTTACACACTGATGCCATTATCTGTGCTCCCTACAAGTGGGAATTGAAGGTACCTGCCATAACTGGCTGCTTGAAATTCTGTCCAGTTTTCTTGATTTTTATGAATCAGAATGAGAAAGGATCTTGAAAGGTTTTGAGACCAGTTGCAGGGACTGATGAAGCAAACTAAGAGCTGAGTGTTGCAGGCTTGGATCCATGGCATGTTGCTCGTGACTCTTCTCTGTGCTGCACCAATACAAGTTTTTGGAAAGAGGAACCATATCAATGTTTATTATGAACCTGCAGACCTTAGCAAAAGTATTCTTCTTCTTCTTAATTAGGAAGGGCAATTTTCCCCTTAAACTCTTCTTAGAAATTATTGCAAATAGAAAGTCAGAAGACAAATTCTGAGATACAGAATACTTCTCCTTTTGGCTCCAACTTCTTGCTGCTGTTTTTCTCTAAAAGTGAATTCATAAAATGTTCCTCGATGACTGTTCCTAGATCAGTTGCTTGGTGGTTCCTTGTATGAGCAGGAAATATATATAATCCATAGCGCAGGCTTACATCTTTCTAGGAAAAGCCTCTTACTTACCACAGTTCTCCCTGAAATAACATTTCTCATTGCTTAACCTAGAATGACTTTCTCCCTTTCTTTTAAGCAGTTTCATACTTGATATTTAGCCCTTTGAGGCTTTTATCATTACCCCACAGTGTCTCTCAATTCCATAAGGTCCTGAGGGCTTGCAGTTTCTCACAGTTTGCCTCTGAATGTGCTCTCTTCCCGAAGACAAGAAAGTCAGTGCATTATCCATTGTAGGCCTCTGGGATTTTCCTCTCTGGAGAGTTCATGGGTGCATTTGCAAAGGTGTTGGTTAAATCTTATTCACTACTTCCGCCTGCTAAGTAAGGAGGTGGATTTCAGATTATCTGCCCTGTCATATTGCTAAACGGAAGTCTCAGGCTCCCTCCTTTTAATAAGTAGACTATAATTCATGTTAAAACACATTTAGGAAAGGGAACAAGCCATTAATGCAGAGCTGATAAATTTTTACAAAGTTGATATGCTGGGCCTCTATACCTAGACCATACTTTAACCACAGAAGTGCCCCTCATTGTGCTTTGCTCCACAAATAAAACGACTGTGACGAAGCTTTACATAAGTGGATCCGTAAAGCATGTCCCCCCTTGCTTTCAAACAACATATATATGTTTATGCGAAGTGAACCAATTTTTTTGTGGAAGCAGCCAAGTCATTCTTTCTCATGGGAGAACAGAAGATCATTTTGTGAATATACCAAACTTCATCCATCCCACTGTTGAAAATTTGTGTTGTGTCTACTTTTGAAATATTATGGCTATATTTACCCATGTCTTTTCTTTTTTTTTTTTTTGAGACAGGGTCTCCCTTTGTAGTTCAGGCTGGCCCTGAGCTCAGCCTCCAACTCACATCACAGCAATCCTCCTGCCTCTGTCTCCCGAGTGCTGGGATTACAGGCGTGAGCCACCACGCCCAGCACTGTGGTATGTGGTACTGATTGCTGCTGGGCGTGAGTCTCCACACCCAGTACTGTATGTGGTTAGCGGAAGTCGAACCCCAGTCCTTGAGTTTACAAGACAGGTGCCAGAACCTCTGAGCTAAATCCTCAGCCTCCCCATGTATTTTTATGTACATATGTATGCATTTCTGCCAGTTCTACCCAAAAGGTGTGATTTCAGACATGGGATACATAGTGTTCATTTTGCCAAGTGCTGCCAACTGGTTTGTAAAGTAACTATACCAATTACAGTCTCACCAGCCATGCACACAGTGCCTGCTGCCATACAACTTTGCCACCATTCAGTATTGGCAGAAACAATAGAAGTTAATGATATTTTTAAAGTGCTACAGAAAATAACTGCCAGCCTGGAATCCTACCCGAGCCTGTCAGTCTCACTTCCCTCCCGTCTGCCCTGCCAGCTCTGAACTCGTTTGCGGGTCTGGTGCCTGGATGAAGCCTCTGCTCTATTTTTCTGCCCCTTGGCAGGTCTTTCTGCTTGGCTTCTCTGCCTCACCACCTGTGCAGCTCTGGAATCAGCAAATGCCTCGAGAGAAGAACAGCTACAGAATTTCAGGCTCCAGGAACTGAGCTCTTTTCTACTCCACTGCCTCGCTCTTTACACCCCACCTATCACGGTAGCTCTCCCATGTTCCATGCAGATATTTGTTCTCTTAGTTTATCCTGCTGCTTTAATTGTATTCTGCTTCTTGATAAGGTAATACAAGCTAACCCACCTCAGCTACACAGTCCTCAGAATTATTCTTTAATTAAAACTTTCCCAACAAATTTTTAAACCAGAAGTTTGATCATTCTGTAACAGATTCATTTGAGCTACGTGGAGAGTATCTAACCTCCTCCAATTTGCAGTAGTTTTGTCCAGATATGTTCTAGCAATACAGTGACTTCAGGTGGAACATATCCGTTTGCTGCTTTTGCCTGGTGGCTTTTATTTTAACCACTGTCCACTGAGGTGCCCTCTCCATGATCACTGCTCACTGCTTTTATATTTCTTCCTGACTACTTTTTTGGCCTTTGCTTGGTAATATGTCTATTTCTTTGTGAGTGGCAGTGATTTGCTTTAAAAAAACAAGTCCCTGCTGGACATGTGGTACATGACTATAATCCCAGCACTCAGGAGGCTGAAGCAAGAGGCTCAACTTGAGTTGAGGCCAACTTGGGCTACACAGTGAGTTCAAGGCCAGCCTTAACTACACAATGAGTCTCAAAACTTGAAGGAGGGGGCTGGGGGGAGAAGGAGAGTGGGAAGAGGGAGGAGAAACTAAGTGTGTCTCCGGTCCTTTAGAAGTATGGACGACATTTTTGAAGACAGGGAACTATCTGTTTTGGTAATTTCTGCAAGAAGTGCTGAACACAGAAGTGAAATCGGGTATGACTGAATCGGACTCATGAACACTTATTTATTTTTAATTTCTTTCTTGAAGAATTTCTTATGTGTGGATAAGAGAAGAAAATGTCCTTTTTAGGAATCTATGCAGAGTTACTGATAGGAGCAGGAAAACCATGAGAAAAACCTGATGATCCAGAGCTAGAGGCCATGAGGCGACTCTTAATTAGGGCAGACATTAAATAATTCAGCTTCTCCGCAGCTCAGACTGTAGTTCATCCATTTTCTTAGGCTCTTTCCTTCCATCTTGGGTTCTCTTTTCTTTCACTTTCAATTTTACTGAGCTTTCAATTAAGGTAAAGTATATACATATCCCATATGATTGAAAAATACAGTGAATATTTTAAACTTAAAAATTATTACTGTAAAAACAACATTACCATTACTTTCTCCAAAATATCCCCCCTCGCTTTGACTCATTCATGCCATTGTCCTTGCCCTTTTTTTTTTTTTTTAAGGTTTTTTGAGACAGGGTCTCGCTTTGTGGTTCAGGCTGGCCCTGAGCTCAGCCTCAAACTCACATCACAGCAATCCTCCTGCCTCTGCCTCCCAAGTGCTGGGATTACAGGCGTGAGCCACCACGCCCGGCACTGTGGTATGTGGTACTGGTTGCTGCTGGGGTGAGTCTCCATGCCCAGTATGATATGTGGTTAACCGGGGATCGAACCCGGGTCCTTGCGCTTGTAAGACAGGCACCGGAACCACTGAGCTAACTCCCCGGCCCTGTCCTTGCCCATTTTTAAAACAGTTCTGGGTGCCTTCCTCTGTGTCTTCATTTTCACTGTCATGGCTGCCTTGATGTCTGAATTGATTTAAAACATTGACTTCTCATCATCCTCTTGTCTTTGGAGAAGAGCCAGAATTTACAGGACGCCAGAGCTGGAGAGCAGAGCAGAGGGGAGCGCCCCGTGGGGTGTTTGCAGGTCCGTCTTTCCCTTGGACAGATGGCACTGGGCAGCTGCATTCATGGTAACTTGATTATATCTTAACACGGAAGCTCACAGGAGCACTTCCACAAGTGGCAAGAGTGATGGCGCAGTGTGCCACAGGTGAGGGAGCTGTTCTGAGTAAGGCACATCCATGGCAGTGTGTTTTTTGTCATAATTTTTTACAAATTTAAACACTCACTGCATATTTTTTCACTCCTTATAAACTGTAATGATTTTCTGCAAATTGAACACAGCACATAAGCAGCATCCAAATTAAGAAGTGACCTGGCCAGGGATTTAGTTCAAATGGTGCAGCGCCTACCTTGGAAGCACAAGGGTCTGAGTTCAATCCCCAGTATCACAAAAATAAAAAACACAAAGAAGTTCCCTTTTCCAGGAGTCAGTCATCTTCTCCACTACCAAGTGCCTCTGTTGTAGCGGAGTTGTGCTCCTTTCAAGATCATTCACTGAAATCCTCCTCTGTGTACCTCAGAATTTGTCTATGTGTGGAGAGAAGATCTGAAAAGAGATAATAAAGATAGAAGAAAGTCACTGACCTTAGGAATGATGTCCTTACACCAGAGTATTAAGACACAGACAAGCAGAGGTGAGATGATATAAAAATTCAGGAGAAACTGGGTACCTACTAGCCAAGGACAGAAGCTTCTGAAGAAATCAGTCCTACAGACGTCTTACTTTCAAACTTCTAGCCTCTACAACTGAGAGAACTTTTATTTAAATTAGTCAGTCTCTGGTAGGTTTTTTTTGTTTGTTTGTTTGCTTGTGTTTTGTTTGTTTGTTTGTTTGTTTGTTTGTTTGTTTTGAGACAGGGTCTCGTTTTGTAGTTTAGACTGGCCCCGAACTCACTATGTAGCCTATGCCAGCCTCGAACTCACAGCAACCCTCCTGCCTCTGCCTCCTGAGTGCTGCAATTACAGGCGTGAGTCACCACCCTCGGCATTGTGTGATGTGGTCTCCAGAAATCGAACTCGGGACCTTGAGCTTACCAGGCAGACCCTGGAACCACTGAGCTAAATCCCCAGCCCAGTCTCTGGTAGTTTTTTATGGCAGCCCTAGCACACAAATATAGTTATGTTTCTGATTTTCAATAGCGTGGATTAGTTTTGCTTCATCTTGTTTCTTTGTATTAATGGAATACTACAGTATGAACTTTTGTGTCTGATGTTTTTCACTTAACATTATGTGAGATTCATGTTTTGTTAGGTATTGTTGCCTCATTGATAAGTGAATATATGCCATAGGTCATTTATTCAGCCATTAATGGGCTTTATATTGTTTGCAGTTTTTATTTGTACAAATAGTCCTTTAATTATGCTAAGAGATTCCTTTCTTCCAGCCACTAGATATATTTCTAAGGGAAGAATTTCTGGTTCATGGAACATACTTGGATTTAGTCTTAGTAGAACCTGACAAAATAATTTTCCAACTAGTTATATTATATGAAACTTATTGAGGGTACAGTTATTATTTTACTTTCAAATCAGATCAGACCATTCAAAACACAGCTATAGAAGAGATATTGTAGACATCATACAGCTAAATTAAAATGTTTTGATTTGATTAACATTTGAGTAGAAAAGTTGGCTAGATGCTTCCTTCACACTATGGTCATTCCCACCCGAACGCACCCAGTCTTGTCTGTACGAGACCCTGCATTACACGTGGAGGGAAGAGCTGGCGTGTACAAGAATGGACCTGGTTCTCAGTATTATAACTTGGAATAGTAGGTCACAGGGAGGAGCAATTTTTCCCACCCTGATGATACTTGTCAATATCTGGAGACATTCTTGTCACACTGAGGGATGGGATCTAGTAAAAAATGGGGATTGGGGCCGGGGATTTAGCTCAGTGGTTCTGGCGCCTGTCTTGCAAGCGCAAGGGTCTGGGTTCGATTCCCCGATAACCACATACCATACTGGGTGTGGAGACTCACGCCCAGCAGCAACCAGTACCACATACCACAGTGCCGGGCGTGGTGGCTCACGCCTGTAATCCCAGCACTCGGGAGGCAGAGGCAGGAGGATTGTGATGTGAGTTTGAGGCTGAGCTCAGGGCCAGCCTGAACCACAAGGCGAGACCCTGTCTCAGAAAACCTTTTTAAAAAATGGGGATAGCTGCTGCTAATCCTCCTACAGTTACCCTAACAGAACTAAATAGTGTAAAATTTCCCCAGTGCTGAGGACTTCTGCATCTGAGAAAATGTAGCCAATTTATCTTTCTATTCCTCCCATTAAGTACAGTTAAGAATCCTGAACACTATATTTTAAACCAACAAATAAAAACAAAACATAATATGCTGAAAGGAGGAAACAGTTGTCATGAACTTCAGAACACAAAGAAAAGCACAGTGGTGAATTTACTGGATATACTTTTTTGTCTCATGTATTCTAGACTTGCAGGTGAGGAAGACAAGAAGGAACAAAATTCCACAAAAAGGAACAAAATCGCAAACAGTTTGATCTCTGTAGCTGAAGGACTGAAAAGAGGCCAGCCTAGAAAAAAAATTAGATAATAAGTGCTCCATCTAGCCAAACACCACAGAAGAAATTGTAGCCCCAGGTACCAGCTACAGCTAAATAGGAAATATAGACTTCCAACCACAGGAGGCTGCACTTGCAAGTTTACTGGCAACATGAGATATCTCCACCCCTTCCTGGAGTTGTGTCAAAGGAGGCTTAGTGGAGCATCAGGTTGTCACCACCTTCCATTGGTATGAAGCTGCCTCCTACCATGGCATCAGCCATGTGGGGAGCTTAATGGGGTACTCACACCACTCTCAAGCACGGAAGTACCCTAAGAACTGAGTGTTACAACGTAATACTGAAATACCCATGTTTCAACTTAAAACATTACTCATTGTACCCCAAAGACCTCCAGTTGAGTAGAAAATCCCAATAATTGTTAATCACCTTTTTAATATTATAATGAATCAACTTAGGAAGGAAAATCAACTTAGTTACAGGAGAGCTCACAGTTCTGGAAGCTCTGGCCCCAGCCTGGCCCTATTGCTTTAGGGTCTGTGGCAAAGCAGTATACTGTGGCCACTGGGAAATGCAGATCATAATGAGATATCACTGTTTATCTATCAAAATAACAAAAACATGACAACACTGAACACTGCTAAGGATGAGGAGAAACTATGTTGTTAGTGGGAATATGAAATAGTACCACCACTCCAAAGAGTGTGACAGTTGCTTGAATGAGCCAACATGCAATTGCTGTACAAACTGCCAGTCCACCTCTGAGCACTTGTCCCAGAGAAATGAAGACTTGACAC
>PVIR01027935.1:0-12745 GCA_004026965.1 Petromus typicus
ACTCTCCACTTTTATTTTCTCAAACTGTGTTGCTACTAAAATAAAAAATAAAAGCAAATTAAAAGCCAAGGATAGTTGCATACATCTGTAATCCTAAGAGTGAAGAAAACTAAGGCAGGTATACAAGTCTGAATCCAGCCTGGGCAACTTAGTGAGATCCTGACCCAAAGGGCCGGGATTATAATCCAGTGGTAGAACACTCCTGTGTGATCTCCAGTACCACTAAAACATACAAATGGTTAGAGAAGTACCTCACTGCACAGGCCCTGGGTTCACTCCCAACCCCTCCTCCATTTGCCTCCAAAAAACAAAACAAATCCTCTGGCAGAGAGTTACACAATATAAGAAGGAAATTAGAAAGACAGAGAACACTAGGTTATTGATGCACCTTATTCATACCCTTTGGGCCTTTGTTCTGCATTCAGGATCAGCCAAGTTTTTATTGAGTAGCCCCAAATCGCTGGAGTCACATAATGACTCAAATGAGGGGCTGGGCATTAGGAACAACATGAAATAAAAAGAAAGTTACCATTTGGCAAGGGCAAAGTATGACCAAATAGTAAAAGAAAGGAAAGTAATGGGAAAATATTAGGTCACTCAAAACAAAGCAAATCAAGGAGCAGGCTTATTGTGAGGCCTGGGCTAAAGATCAGATTAACCTCGACTTTGTGGCTGGGTCATAGGCCTCTGAGAGCGACAGTGAAAGTGTAGCTGTCCATGAAACCATCTGTCAAGTGAAGAGCAAATGGCTATATCTGAACTGGCCAAGAGTTGCGGCAATTTTGAAGGACAAAGATAGGTGCCTAGGTGTGGAGCTCCGTGGTGGGCGTGTGCTTAGCATGCACAAGGCCCTGATTCGATCCTGAGCACCAAAAAAAGGAAAGAAAATCAGATGAATTTCATAGCAATACGTAATTGTTTTATGAATCCATAAATTCTTCATAAAAGGGAAAATACAAAACAACCTGATACTGGGCAATGATTCCAGAAAGGCAGCAAACCAAATACTCATGCCATTACTGGCGTTCCCTAAAGTTAGGGCATCGACTTGGGTGCCAAGCTAGATCTCATTGGGTGCCAATTCTCATCTGAGCGGGGATCTTGCTATACTTAGTTTCTAGTAAAAAGGAAGGACAGGATCCCATATGCGATTGTGGACACAAAGTGGTAAAGGCATAAGATAAAAATATTTGAGGACCAAAAAAGTATAAATAAATTTTTTAAAAAATAGTTTTGTGGGGGCCAGGGAGTTAACTCAGTGGTTCCGGCGCCTGTCTTGCAAGCGCAAGGACCTGGATTCGATCCCCCGTAACCACATACAATACTGGGTGTGGAGACTCACCCCAGCAGCAACCAGTACCACATACTACAGTGACGGGCGTGGTGGCTCACGCCTGTAATCCCAGCACTAGGGCGGCAGAGGCAGGAGGATTGCTGTGATGTGAGTTGGAGGCTGAGCTCAGGGCCAGCCTGAACCACAAAGCAAGACCCTGTCTCAAAAAAAAAAACTTACAAAAAAAAAAAAAAAAAGTTTTGTGGGCCAGGGATTTATCTCAGTGGTTCCGGCACCTGTCTTGCAAGTGCAAGGACCCAGGTTCGATCCTTGGAAACCACATACAATGCTGGATGTGGAGACTCACACCCAGCAGCAATTAGTACCATATACCACAGTACCAGGCATGGTGGCTCACACCTGTAATCCGAGCACTCAGGAGGCAGACAGGAGGATTGCTGCGATGTGAGTTTGAGGCTGAGCTCTGGGCCAGCCTGAACTACAAGGCGAGACCCTGTCTCAAAAAAATAAATTAATTAATTAAATAAAAACCCTAAAAAAAAAAAAATAGCTTTGTGAGGGCTGGGGATTTAGCTCAAGTGGTACCATGCCTACCTTGGCTGAGCTCTGGGCCAGCCTGAACTACAAGGCGAGACCCTGTCTCAAAAAATAAATAAATTGGGCCTGGGAGTTAGCTCAGTGGTTCCAGCGCCTGTCTTGCAAGCGCAAGGACCTGGGTTTGATCCCCGGTAACCACATACCAATACTGGGCGTGGAGACTCACGCCCAGCAGCAACCAGTACCCCATACCGCAGTCCGGGCATGGTGGCTCACGCCTGTAATCCCAGCACTCAGGAGGCAGAGGCAGGAGGATTTCTGTGATGTGAGTTTGAGGCTGAGCTCAGGGCCAGCCTGAACCACAAAGCGAGACCCTGTCTCAAAAAAACGTAAAAATAAATAAATAAATAAATAAATAACCCCCCCAAAACAAATTAATAAAATAAAAACCCTAAAAAAAAAATAGCTTTGTGAGGGCTGGGGATTTAGCTCAAGTGGTACCATGCCTACCTTGGAAGCACAAGAGCCCAAGTTCGATTCCAGTATTGCAATTAAAAAAAAAAAATCAAAAAACAAAATTTGAGAACCACCATCCTTGGAGACCTGTGCTGATGCCTGAGGTCAAGGCACAAACTCAACACAGTCAGAAGCCAGACAAGTAATGAGATTAGGAGAAGCCAACAGGGAGTGGAAAGGAAAATGGGAAAACTAGGGTAGAGATTCATTTGCAGTGAATGAGTACTAACTGACTGCCCAGGTCCAAGCTTCTGCCTTCAGAAATACAAGTCTAGTATTCCCAGGGGTTCACCTTGAAATCTAAACATCTAATATTTACTAGACAGAGGGGAGTGGATGCGGACACAAAAAATTAAGATATGTACATGGCCCAACGGCCCACAGTGAATATAATCACTGTGTTCTGCAGACATGTACTAAGAAAAATTAAAATTTGAAAAAATATTTAAAAGTGCTCGCTCTAAAAGTCTAAAAGACTTCCAATTTTTTAACCTCTATTTCCTACAATGTTTAAATATTTATTAAGCCTACAATCCCAGCACTCTGAGAGGCTGAGGCAGGAGGATTACAAGTTGAAGCCCAATCTGGGAAACTTGGGAATTTAGCAAGACCCTACCTCAAAATTTTAAAAAAGAAAAGCCAGATAGAGTAATGCATTGCATCCAGGCCATCCTGGTCTAGTGAGTTCAGTGACAGTCTAAACTACACTGGGAGACCCTGTCTTAAAAAAAAAAAAAATTTAAGGAGGGCTGATACAAAAAGTTGAACATGATTTTGAATATTATTAAAATATATATACACACTATACACATGCATATATTTCTACATATCTATACACAGATGTATTATATACATGCAGTCAAGAATTGCTTAACAAGGCCAGGGATTTAGCTCAGTGGTTCCAGTGCCTGCCTTGCAAGTGCAAGGGCCTGGGTTGGATCCTCAGTAACCACATACAACAATGCCGGGCATGGTGACTCAGGCTCACCAGCAATCAGTACCACACACCACAGAACCAGGCCTGGTGGCATGGTGGTATGGTGGCTCACACTTGTAATCCCAGCACTTGGGAGGCAAAGGCAGGAGGATTGCTGAGCTAAAGGCTGAGTTCAGGACCAGACTGAACTACAAAATGAGACCCTGTCTCAAAAAAAAAAAAAAAGGTGGGGAGCTGATAAATGATAACATATTGACTAATGGGGAAAAATTAGAATTGCCAGCAAATCCAGGACACTGGAAAAGTGGGCTTTGGCTTTGAATATTCTCCTTAATTAGCAGGCAGCTGAACTGGGTGTAGAAGTGCACACTTATAATCTAGCACTTGGGCAGCTGAGGCAGGAGGATCTCAACTTCAAAGCCAGCTTGTGTGACCCAGTGAATCTGATGCTAATCTGGACTACATGACAAGATCCTGCCTCAGACAAACCAAAATTAAATAATTCAAAGACAACTATAAAATAGAAAAAGATCTGTATCACTGGGCCTGGTAGTATGCACACATTTTCATTAGCTGGGAGGTTGAGGCAAGGGATTACTTGAGGCCAAGAGTTCAAGATCAGCATAAACAGCAAGAGCCTGTCTCAGGAAAAAAAAATGTGTATTTATACTGTATATCTTTTTTTTTTTTTTTTTTGAGACAGGGTCTTGCTTTGGAGTTCAGGCTGGCCCTGAGCTCAGCCTCAAACTCATCACAGCAATCCTCCTGCCTCTGCCTCTTGAGTGCTGGGATTACAGGCGTGAGCCACCACACCCAGCACTGTGGTATGTGGTACTGGTTGCTGCTGGGCATGAGCTGTATATCTTTATATATAAATGTGAATATAGGGACAGCTCAAGCATCTTTCATATAACTCTCTGCAGAGACAGGTCATGGATATCCGATTCACTCAGTGCCAGCAAGCCCGAGGGTTCTACCTCTGAAACCTCTCTCAAATCCATTCTTCCAGCACCATGTCCCCAGCTACAGTTCCACTTCCTGCTTTCAGGTGTTTACAGTTACACAGGTTCAGGTGCCCTGGAACTTCGTCCTATCCCTTCTTATAACTCAGCCCTTCTAAGCTGCTGCCTCTGCCCGAAACCCACTGGGATGAGGGCTGTCAAGAGCCACACTGAGCTCTAATCCAGCCTGAACCGTCTCCACAAAGGACTTTGTTTTTGTATTGGACATGGAACCTAGATCCTCACCGTCAACTTTATTTCCAGCCCTTTTCTGTTATTATTTAAGACAGGATTTCAATAAGTTTCCCAGGCTGGGCTTGAATTTTCTATCCTCCTGCCTCAGCCTTCCAGAGCGCTGGGTTATAGACGTGCACCACCATACCTGGTTTATTACCTTGTCATACCTCAATTTACTTCAAGTAAGAAATGAGAACACTGTTGTCTGCCTCCGTTGCTGTGAGGATTACACAAGTTATAAAGCACTCAGAAAAAAAAGAAGAAGAAAACACACACACACACACACACACACACACACACACACACACACACACACACACTCAGTGCCTGGCACATTCTAAAGAGTATTTGCCAAACAGGAAACTCCTGCTCAGCAGAGTTCCAGCCCCACCTTAGTTCATTTTCTCAGTGAGACCATCACTCCTCCCTTTGCTTCCCCCCTACCTGATCCCCATGTCTATTACAGTCCTTCTGTTGTATCTCCAACCTATTTGCATGCTTGTCTGATCACAAAGGGTAGGAACTGTTTTATTCATGTTGGCAGCATCAGCACCGAGAACACAGTATTTTCCTTTGGAGACAACTTTCTAGCAACACAGTGTAGCCTCTTTAAAACTTCTGAGAGTTAGTTACCTGTGCTTTTCAGACATGCTATCGATGGCATGACTCTGTATGTGAGCAAAAGCTTCTCCAGTCTGTTCCCCGCCATCCACTGGATAGGTCTATTTTTTCTTTTCTACTCATACTTTTCTCTCAACATCCAAGAGTCGGAAGCAGGGAGTGGTTGTGCAAGTCTGTAATCCCAGCTACTTGGAATGCTGAGGAGAGCACTGCCCATTCAGAGCTAGCCGGGGCAAGTTCAACAATTCCTCAAAACTTAAAAAAAAAAAAAAAAAAAAAAAAATCAATGTTGAATGTGATGATGATGTGTATTCATAATATACTAATAAAGATTTGAATTTGAAAAAAAAACTAAAAAAAAAAAAATGCCAGCCATGGTGGTACACGCTCATAATCCCAGTACCCAGGAGGCTAAAGCGGAAGGATCAACATAAGTTCAAAGCTAGCCTGGACCACACAGTGAAACCCTGTCTCAGGACGAAAGAGAGAGAGAAGCAAGGAAGGAAGAAAAGGAAAATTTTGCCCAGCATGGTAGCTCACGGCTATTATCCCAGCACTCAGGAGTCAGAGGCAGGAGGATTGCCAAGAATTCAAGGGTAGCCTGGGCTACATAGTGAATCCAAGGCCAGCCTAAACTAAAAGTGAGACCCTATCTCAAAAAGCTAAAAAAAAAAAATTTTTTTTAAAGATCAAGAGATATTCAAATATTTTTCAGTGAAGTCATCTTTACTGTCCCTACCTCCCTAGTGAGAATTATTTGGTATATCCTTCTGGCATTTTTTTTTCTCCTGCATTACTGAGGATCCAGGGGCTTGTGCATACTACACAAGCATTCCACTGCTGAACTATCCTCAGCCTTTCTTTTTTTAGGTTTTTTGAGACAGGGTCTCGCTTTTGTGGTTCAGGCTGGCCCGGAGCTCAGCCTCAAACTCACATCACAATCCTCCTGCCTCTGCCTCCCGAGTGCTGGGATTACAGGCGTGAGCCACCACGCCCGGCACTGTGGTATGTGGTACTGGTTGATGCTGGGCGTGAGTGTCCACGCCCAGTATGGTATGTGGTTACCGGGGAATCAAACCCGGGCCCTTGCGCTTGCAAGACAGGCGCCAGAACCACTGAGCTAACTCCCCGGCCCCCTCCTCAGCCTTTCTTTTTACTTTGAGAGCCTAAATTGCCCATGCTGGCCTATAACCTGTGATCCCCATGCTTCAGCCTCTCACATAGCTGGGATTACAGGCATACAATACCCCTCCTGTCCCTCTGGTACTTTAAAGTTTTTTCATCCATTACCTGAGATCAAACTCAGGACCTTACGCTTGTGAGGCAGATGCAGTGTCACTGAGCTCTATTTTTATTAATTTACTTCTCATAAATGTCTTTTCCTTCCATTCAACATATCCTTAAGAATCAAATAAGAGGGGCCGGGGATTTAGCTCAGTGGTTCCGGCGCCTGTCTTGCAAGCGCAAGGGCCTAGGTTCGATCCCCGGTAACCACATACCATACTGGGTATGGAGACTCAGGCCCAGCAGCAATCAGTACCACATACCACAGTGCCGGGCGTGGTGGCTCATGCCTGTAATCCCAGCACTTGGGAGGCAGAGGCAGGAGGATTGCTATGATGTAAGTTTGAGGCTGAGCTCAAGGCCAGCCTGAACTACAAAGCAAGACCCTGTCTCAAAAAAAAAAAAAAAAAATCAAATAAGATGCCAGCATGGTGGTATATGCCTATATTCCACTATGGGAGGCTGAGGCAGGTAGATTGCTTTTTGAGCCCAGCCTGGAATGCATAGCATCCCCTCTGCCTGCAAAAAGTGTTGAGGTTAGCCTAGACTACACAGCAAAAACAAACAAAGCCTCAGTGGGTAGAACTATGCATGGCATATAAACAACCAGTGTCCTCCCAGGTTTGTTTGTTTGTTTGTTTGAGACAGAGTCTTGCTATCTAGTTCAGACTTGAATTCACTAGGTAGCTTAGGCTGGGCTCCAGCTTATGAGGATGTACCACACCTGCCTTGACTTCTCACCCACTTTCTTCAAAAATACTAATTTGTAGAGCCAAATCTAAAGAATCGTATTCAATAAATTTGAGCCTTAAACTACTTTTCACAGTTGATGGGTAACCAAGAGTGAAAACCTATATATCATATTTTAGAAAACATACTATATCCATTCTGAGTTTCTTGGGGGGCTAAAGCAGAACTGCCAAGTTTGAGACCTGGAGAATTTAGCAAGTCTTTGACTGAGGACATAGCTCTGTGATAGAGTGCCACTGGGTTTGATCCTCAGTATCAGGAAGAAAAAAAAAAAAAGAAAGAAACATAGGAATTATACACTGTCTTCCTTACTGATATTCTGGCTCCTTACTGTCCAACTCATTCTTCAAAGTGTCCTCAGGACAGCCAAGTAGACCATTGTGCTGAGCCCAACTGAGGAAATGGCGAACACAGACCAGGAGAATCAGCTTTATTTGCACTGAAAGTTAGAGGATGAGTAGGACCTGAGATCATATATTGAGCTAAAGACAGAGTTCATCAGCCAAACAGACACTGTATTTCCAAGCATCTTTGCAGTTAGTACAATCAATAAAAACCCTGCTGGGAGCTGGGCGTGGTGGCCCACCAACTATGATCCCAGCACTCGAGAGGCTGGGAAATACATTTGCACTAAGTCAGCCCAGTGTGCCATCACTGCTTAAAAGGCACAGGTTTTCCATCGTCATGAAATTTCCCCCAGCCCCCCAAACATAAGATTACAAAAGGAAGTGCAAAAAAGATCACATTTTAGATCTTAGGCTTATTTTCATTATTTAGTTCAGCTATAGGTCTGTCAAGCAGGGAGAGAATGGCCTTTGCTAGCCCACGGCTTCTCACGTCCCCAGGACCAGGACTGATGAGCAGGGTAGGGGTCAGACAGGAGGGGGGCATGGCTAATCTCCCCCAGTGTAACGCAGCAGCTGAAGCTTGATGGGAGAGCAGGACTGGTGAGACTTGAGGGGAGGGTCCAGGCCCTGTGTTCAGTCAGAGTCACTGCTGGAAGAGGAGGAAGAGGAGGAATGCTGCAAGGGGAAAGGGAAAGGACATAGCGTCAGATCCAAATGACCTCTGACCACTCTGCAGGGTGTTCGCTGGTGCCCCATCCCACTGCCCAAGTGTCCAAAGAGCAGGAATCTTAACCAGACTGCTCTACAACAAAAGCCAGGGTTTTGTCAGCAGTGAGCCATACAGAATTGGACTAAACCACCCTACAGTCACTGCACAGAATTTAACATTATATCCTTGGGTCAAGTTTCCTCATTTTCATACCTGAGCCAACACAAAGGGAAGGTATACATTATGGACACAAGCACAGTTCAGTGTTAGGGAACAGCTGTCACCATATAAATCCCTATCAATTAGCTGCATGCAAAGTCCCTTCAAATTAACAAATTAGATTATATGAATCTAATGACAGTGCCATATGTCAATTTCCATTTTTGCCCTAAGCCTCAACAAAAAGAAAGTAGGGAAAGTGAGAGAGGAGGCTGGGGAGTCCTACTGAAGATTCCATCCAGACATACTCCCATCAGAAACAATTTTAGCTATGTGTTATGGTGCACATCTCTTATCACAGTACTTAAAAGACAGGAGGATCTCTGCAAGTCTGAGGTCAGTTTAGACTACACTGTGAGTTCAAGACCAGTCTGAACTACACAGTGACACCCTGTCTCAAAAAACAGACAAAATTTTTTTTTAATCTCCACAGGGTAATTCCTCTCTCATTCAATCTCACCTTTCCTTTTCTTTTCTTTTCTTTTTTTTTTTTGAGACAGGGTCTCACTTTGTAGTTCAGGCTGGCCCTGAGCTCAGCCTCAAACTCTCATCATAGCAATTCTCCTGCCTCTGCCTCCCGAGTGCTGGGATTACAGGTGTGAGCCACCACGCCCGGCACTGTAGTATGTGGTACTGGTTGCTGCTGGGCGTGAGTCTCCACACCCAGTATTGTATGTGGTTACCAGGGATCGAACCCAGGTCTTTGCGCTTGCAAGACAGGCGCTGGAACCAGTAAGCTAAATCCCTGGCCCTTACCTTTCCTTTTCAAGCCCTAGAACTAGAACCTAAGCTGGACTTGGTGGCACAAGCCTGTAGGCTGGGGCAGGGGGATCATCATGAGTTCAAGCCAGCCTGGGGTACACAGTGAACTCAAGGACAGCCTGAACTACATAGAGAGATCTTGTCTCAAAAAAAAAAAAAAGGAAAGAAAGAAGGTAAAAAAGAAGAATGAGAGCCCAGATCCACAAAGCAAATAAATACTGAGTGGTGTCTCCACCATTCAGGTTGGTTTCCTCCTTCCCCAAGTCCTCAGAATTGCTCCTATGTTTGCCAATTAGCACTCCTGTAGAGGGAAGATACCTTCGCTTTGGGGCTGAGTATGAAACCCCCTAAGCCTAGGCTTTGTTTGAGGCTGAGTCATGGGTAGAAACCACCTGTGTAATTAAAACAACACCCTGAAAACTCTGACAGAAAGAAAGGAACCAGGGCTAGATTATTATTCTGTTATTATATAAGACTTTATCAAAAGACTGACTCAATTAGTTGTTGACATCTGGACAACTTTGGTGGGTGTGCCCAACCTGCCAAAGCCTGTACCTGAGGGGGTGGGGCCAAAGTTCTGAGAGTGAGGCACCCAACATGAGCTCTTTTTCTTCTCTTTCTTTTTTTTTTTTTTGTTTTGTTTGTTTAAAACAGGCTTTTGATTCTGCTGCCCATTCTAGTGCTTCATGTGGTCCCTTCCAGAAGAAGAGGCCCAAGATTATCAGATTCTTCCCAGCAGAATTCCTTTACAATAGGAAGAATAACCTCCCAGCACAAGATAATTGCTAGGCCAGAGGTGTAGCTCAGTGGTGCTGCACCTACCTGGCAAGTGCAAAGTACTGAGTTTAATCCCTGATGGTGGGGGGGAGACGACCAAAAACAAAAACAACACAGTTTCTACCTCCCATAGCCACAGACTGACGCCCTCTGACCCAAGCCCTGCCTGCCCATCCCTCTGAGGGGCAACACCTCTTCCCCAGCTCTGCTCCTGAGGGCACTTACCTTGCCATGCTTGTGGTGTTTGTGCGCCTTTTTATCACCTTTCTTCATTTTCTTACGCATCTTCTTATCCACCACCATCCCTGGGCACACCATGCCAGGAGCCAGAGGCTTCACAGGAGGCATGCCAGGGGCCGGTGGAGGACATGGAGGAGGATAGGGACCTGAGGGTTGGTGTCCTGGACACCCTGGTCGGGGCACAGGATAACCGGGCCCACATGGAGGGAAAGCAGGGTTCCCCCAGGGAGCTCCTGGGGGAGGGGGGCAGGGGCCAGGAGGAAAGGCTGGATTGACATGTGGTGGGTGTGGGTAGGAACTTCCAGGGCACCCAGGGTTGGGTGGACATGGGTTTGGCCCTTGATACCCTAGAGGAAGAATCCAAAAATAAATAACGATTAGAACTGCTCAGAACCTCCATTAGAAAGAAAGAAAAAAAAAAGGTTAGGGATGTAGCTCAAAGTGAAGGCCCTGGATTTAATCCTCAGTATGGGAGATGGGGTGGGGTTGGTGTTTACTTTTTCAGTAGTTAAAGAGAAATGGAAAGATAAAGAGGTTAGAGACAAACCTGAGTTGGAAAGAAAAAGGTAACAAACCGTCCCTGATAGGGCTGAAGAGTGAACTGGACTAGGAGTGAACTCTCCCCAGTGAACTCTATGAAAGCGAAAAACTTGGTAGCAGTGGTCAAAAGACCGCTTTCAGAGGTTTGAGAAAGGGTCAAGGGAGCACACAAACTTCCTGTTCTGCGGGGGGGGGGGGGGAGCCCGATGTGGTGGCACAGGCTTGTAATCCCAACACTGGAAAGACTGAAGCTGGAGGATTGCCACAAATTCAAGGTCAGCCTGGGCTACACAGTGAGTTCAAGGCCCGCCTGGACTATATAGTGAGACCTTGTCTCAAAAAATTTTTCTTTTTTTTTTGCCGGGCGTAGTGGCTCACGCCTGTAATCCCAGCTCTCCGGAGGCAGAGGCAGAAGGATTGCTATGAGTTCCAGGCCAACCTGAGCTACATAGTGAGTTGAGGGCCAGCCTCAACTACAAAAGCAAGACCTTGTCCCCCCCCCAAAAAAAAAAATCAGTTTCAGGCAGAGGCAGGAGGATTGCTGTGATGTGAGTTTGAGGCTGAGCTCAGGGCCAGCCTGAACTACAAAGCGAGACTCTGTCTCAAAAAAAAAAAAAACACCAATTTTTTTTTTTTAATGGATTGGACTAGGACAGCTCTCCCAAATACTTACCGGCACTGGGATTCCACATGTTCAGGTGCTTCCCCTAGCCTGAGGAGATAAAAGAGGCACAGCTCACGGATCTGGAGGATGGAATCCCACCCCAGTGGGGAACTTTTCCCATCTCTTCAATTTCTACTCTATTCCCAGTTTCCTAACCACGGGGATCTAGGTCTTAGGACCCTCCACCTACTCCCTGCCACCGGCCACGCCCAGAGGTGTCTAACTCTCCGGAAAGGGGCAGAGTCCACGAATCTCAGATCCCCATCTCTCCGGTCTCGACCCCCCCCGGCCTGAGTCCTGAGGACCTTAACCACCTATCGGGATCTCAACCAAGGGCCCCCGAAAAGGAGCCCACCTCAGGCCAAAAGACCCGCCTCTGGGGAAGAAATGAGAGGAAGGAGCCCAAGATTTTCAAACTCTTAAGTAAACCGACACACCCCTTGCCTCCAGAGAAAAGGCAAATGGAGACCCTAGCCACCGACCACAAAGGGACCCCTGGCCAGAAAAAGGAGGAAATTGTGGGATCCAGATCCCAAGTCACCTTTCTCCCTCCCCCTAGGATCGCTCCGTCCTTCTCTCCAGTCTCCGCTCTTACTTCCTGATCGCCCGCATCTCTTACTTCTATCCCCTCCTGTTACCGCCCGCTTGGTCACTCGGCATGATGATTGGAGAACAGACCCGTCAATCACTGTGGCCCTACTCCACTAAGAGGAAATGGTTGCTTGGGGCGGAGTCGAGCCCTCTAAGACTAGGTCGGCTCTGAGAAGCCTCTAGACTTTTAGTTTCTGGGGACGGGAAAGAGACGGGACGGATGAGGGAGGGGCGGGGCAAAGAGAGGCCGAGCATTGGGCAAAGTCCCTGTGATGCGGAAAGGAAATTCAGTGAGTGGGTGGGGGGTGACACGTTGTAATGTGACAACGCTGTGGTAAGTGTTGTAATACAATATTCACAGAATTCTCTGGAAAAGGAACAGCAGCTGAGGATGTCTCAATATTGTCTGCTTCCTATTATGTTTCACAAGGAGCAAACAAACACCTTTAGGAGAAAACTAGGTATCCTAATTCCTCCCAGGTTTTCTTTTCTCAGTTGCACAGGTGTACCACTTAAATTCTCTACAGCAGAAACCAAGAGGGCTCTCTTCAGTACCTCTTTCTCACCTCTCCCTGTCCCCCACCGAGGAGACAACATCTCAAATAACATCACGAATTTATCTGGTTTTTTTCTCCCAAATATGTCTGAGATCTTACCACTTTTATCTCTCACCGTCACCCTCCCCCGGATTGCTGCAATGGCCATTTTAAAAAGAAAAA
>PVIR01027936.1:0-22677 GCA_004026965.1 Petromus typicus
TGTTGTTTTTTTTTTTTTTTTTTTTTTGAGACAGGGTCTCGCTTTGTGGTTCAGGCTGGCCCTGAGCTCAGCCTCAAACTCACATCACAGCAATCCTCCTGCCTCTGCCTCCCAAGTGCTAGGATTACAGGCGTGAGCCACCACGCCCGGCACTGTGGTATGTGGTACTGGTTGCTGCTGGGCGTGGGTCTCCACACCCAGTATTGTTATGTGGTTACCGGGGAATCGAACCCGGGCCCTTGCGCTTGCAAGACAGGCGCCGGAACCACTGAGCTAACTCCCCGGCCCCATAGCCAGTTTTGATAAAACATCTTTAAACCAGTTTAGCTGAAACTGCTAAAGACCCTTTTCTATGATGATTATCACTTTCAATAAGTACAATTTGATGAAAGAATTTTGATTGTGTGAGACCGTGTTAGTGTAGAGCTCCTAAGTCACTACCTTCATGCATGTGATAAATCTTCCCCAACTTCCTCTCTGAAGGCCTGTAGCTTGTTCAGTCAGGTGAAGGCAGTCACGTGGCCGGAATCATGGTTCTGGAGGGACTGTAACCTCCAGGCCGCTGCCGGCAGTCACCATGATCAGAATCCACCTCTACTTTCAGTGTGATGCTCTTTTCTGAACCCCACCACCAGAGTACACACAAGCAGCACGAGCACATACCCACTCAGGAGGCCCTGAAATCACCCATACATCAGATTCAGTCCTAGGCATGCATTATATCAGTATTTGTAGATGTGCACCTAGGAGACACTTCTGATGCTAAGGTTGCTTTTTGTGAAGCTTAAAACATTATCTGAAATTAAATCCTGAGCTAAGTTCCTGTTGGGTCTGGTTTTGACTTCTTTCCCAGGGGAATAAGGAACAAATTGTTTCTAGGACTCAAGGAGCCACATTCACAGCAGAAAAAAAGCAATAATTGAACTGCCCAGATTGGATTCAGACTTGCAGTCCTCCTGCCTCAGCCTCTCAGACATAGTGCTGTGATTGCAGGTACACAACATCACATCTAGGTTTTCTTCTTTCTCTCTTTGGGGGGTAGTCTCACTGTGTCACCCAGGCTGGCCTTGACCTCAGCCTGCAGAGAAGCTGGGATTGCAAGTGCATCATTGTGCTTGGCTTGGAAACAGGTCTCTGCAGTCAGTTCTGGCCTCAGGATCCCCTTGTTTGAATCTGTGGGGTACTGGGAAGTGAGCACCCCTCGCAGTCCCTGTGACTGCTAGGGAGCACGTGAGTGTGGGTACTGCACTGCATGGGAGTTCGAGGGTGCTGCTTGCACACTGCCTGTGACGGACTCCTTGATGTTTGGGTTCCTCACACTTCTAAGGAGCTGGGTCCTAACTTTAGGAACAAACTGTAAGCTGCCACTCACTGAAAGGTCAATCTTTCCTTTTAATTAAAACACTTTGTTTTTGTGGTATTGGGAACTGAACCCAAGGCCTTGTGGATGCCAGCTAGTGATTTACCAGCTCTACCTGAGCTCTACCTCAGCCCTAAAATGCTACTTTCACAGTCAAATTACAATTTGAAAAGCCTGTGAAGCCAATAAGGGCTGACAGCGTTTATAAAACTGAAAAGTTCTTGAACGTAAGTTTCTGATAAACTGCTATGACTACAGAGCATTATCAATAAAGATTTGTTAACTCAGACTTTAAGGCCTTGGTTTCAAGGTGGCTACAAGAAGAGAAGCTAGACTGCAGTAATCCTGCACATGGCTGGGCTTGTCTGCAGCTGTCTCCTGCCTGTGGCTCCTGCAGGGTCCTCTTCCCAATCCACCACTTTCTTTTCATTGACTGAAGGTAGAACCACTGCCAACACGCAGATTTTCATAAAAACCCTTTGGGGAAGACCATCATGCCCAAGGGTGGACCCTTGGACACTACAGAAAATGTAAAGGCCAAGATGAAGGTTAAGGAAGGAATTCCTCCTGATCAGCAAAAGCTCATCTTTGCTGGCAAGTAATGTAAGATGGATGTACTTTGTCTGATTACAATATTCAAAGGGCGTTCACCCTTCACCTTGGGTTGAGGCTGCATGGTTGTGCTATAAAAAGGAAGAAGTCTTACACTACGCACACCCAAGAAGGACAAGTGGAAGAGAAAGATTAAATTGGCTGTCCTGAAAATACTACGAGGGGGCTGGGGATATAGCTCAGTGGTTCCGATGCCTGCCTTGCAAGCGCAAGGACCCGGGTTAGATCCCTGGTAACAACATACCATACTGGGCATGGAGACTCACCCCAGCAGCAACCAATACCACATACCACAGTGCTGGGCGTGGTGGCTCACGCCTGTAATCCCAGCACTCGGGAGGCAGAGGCAGGAGGACTGCTGTTATGTGAGTTGGAGGCTGAGCTCAGGGCCAGCCTGAACCACAAAGTGAGACCCTGTCTCAAAAAAACCTTAAAAAAACCAAGATACTGCGAGGAAGATGAAGATAGCAAAATTCATCATTCTTTTATTGGGGGAGTGCTCTTCAGATGAGTGAGGGCTTTGGTTTCTATGGCCAGCCACTCTGAATTCACTGTTTGGCAAGTGTTGTTTGCCTTACTGCTTCAACAATCTGGAAGACAAGTAATTGTATGTGACTTAATAAAAGACTTTGGCTAACAAAAAAGATTTCTTCTTTTTCTTCCATTTTCTGCCTCACTCAACACCTGAGTATATAAACCACTTATTCTTTTTTATTTTACTTATTCATTCTGTTTTTTGGTACTAGGGACTCAGAGCCTTGGCACTGAATTATGCTCCCTGACCTTTTGACTTGTTTGAGACAGGGTCTTGCTCTGTAGTTCAGGCTGGTCCTGAGCTCAGCCTCGAACTCAGCAATCCTCCTGCCTCTGCCTCCCAAGTGCTGGGATTACAGGCATGAGCCACCACACCTGGCACTGTGGGATGGGGTACTGACTGATGGTGGGTGTGAGTCACCAGACCTGGCACTGTTGTGAGTGGTTACCAGGGATTAAACTTGGAGCCTTGTGCTTGCAAGGGAGGCACTGGAACCACTGAGCTAAATCTCTGGCCTTTTAAAATTTTGAATCAAGAGTCTTGCCAAGTTACCTAGTTGAGACATGAATTTGAAATCCTGTCTCAGCCTCCCCAGGGCTGGGATTACAGATGTGTGCCACCATGCCCATCTTATTTATGCTTTTTATTTTTTCCTTTTCATCCTGTGTAAAATGTCAGATAAATACAGTGTCTTCTCTTGTCTCTTAACATCACACTGTCCCTTGAAAGACAGTGTGCATCTCTACCCAGTACACGCCCAAGGGCTCACTAACAGACTGGCTCAGACTCACCTCGGGGGTGCCCAGTCGTGCCGCGTGCAGTCGAGCAGCGTACCCACGTAGGTCTTGTTCCTCCATGTCACGTTCACTACCAGCATCCCTGGGAAGGAGAACACGGAGACGTGAACAGCGTAGCCCCTGCTAGTGCAGTCTTTGAGGGCAGCGCTGGGCTTTCTGCAGGTGGCGCTGCAGCACCGTCAGTTCTGGGACAGACAGTCCCGCCTGAACGACTGTAGCGAGCTGAGGTCCTGAGAGTGGGCACCAGCACAGACCCTCTGGGCCCTTGGGACAGTGCTGTGTCCAGCATGCTGAGACCCGGCCAGCTCCACAGCTCCCACCCAGCTCGGTGTGCTCAGAGTAAGGCACCATAGTGATGAGCCTTATGTACTATTTTCACACTTCAGACAGATGAGATCCGGGTACAGTACAACTTATGCTCCTCACTTCATGCTACAGACTGGAGATTTATCCACACTGACAGGAAAAGTTTACTCCGCTCATTTTAACTGCGTGCAAGTACTGATATAATTTGACTACCATTTATATGTTCTCCTGTTGGGGAACATCTTAAGTTTTTTTTGGTCTGTGTTTACTCTTTTTTTTTTCCGAGACAGGGTCTCGCTTTTGTACATGTTTATTCTTAAATTATACATGAATATTCCTGACATGTTGTTCATTTTTATTAAAAAATGCTTTTGAATATATAATATAGTCATACTCCAAAAGTGAGCCAAATAAAAACCAAACACACCCTAAAATAAAATGAAGTGTCACTGTCAGCCTTTCAGTTCTACTCAGAAGCATCCAAGGGGGTGGGGCACAGCAGTACGGACCTATAATCCCAGCACTCTAGGAGGCCGAGGCAGGAGGACTGCCAACGTCCAGGCTAGCCTGGGGAAATCAATACCTAGTAGGACCCGGTCTCAAAATAAAACGTCTGGCAGTGTAGCTCAGTGCAGAAGCCCTGAGCTAATACCCAGGCCCCTCCCCACTTTCAGTTTACTGTTTGTCTTCTTTGACCCTGTTTTTTTCTTTTGTCTTTTTAAGATTGCAACTTTAAAAAAAAATATTTTGGGGCTGGGAATTGAATCTAATGCCTTACCGCTACGTCCCCAACTTTTTATTTATTTAAACACTGAGACACAGGGTCTTGCTGAGTCACTAAACTGCCCAGGTGGGACTCACTTGCAATCCTCCTGCTGCAGCCTCCAGGCTGCTGGGATTACAGGCATGCTCCCCCACGCCTCACTTCTATCTGTAATTCTGAAGATACTGGCATTACATTTTGTGCGCAGTAAGAATCAGATATATTCCTTCAGCTTATCCCTTGTTAATGGCAGTTAAGAATACATAAAAATTATTTACTTTTATATTGTTGATTTATTATTTCATGGCTTCTGAGTTTTCTGTCATATTTCAAAAGGATTTCCACTTTTTGTCTCTATATCAACAGGTTTTCCCTTCTTTTTTGTTGTACTGGGACAGAACCCAGAGCTTTTGCTGGGAACTACAACCCCGGGCTTTTAGAATTTGACCGACTGACTTGAGCACTGGGGACTGAACTCAGGGCCTTCACACAGAGCCACCTCTCCGGTCTTTTTATTTTTCCATTCTGAGACATTAGGTTTCATTAGGTAGCTACACTGCTCAGGGAGAATTCCTGTTTCAGCTTCCCAGTGTGCTGGGACTAAGGCATGTGCCACGCTTTTAGCCCTTCTAAGATTTTAAACTGGTTAATTTTTCATTTACTTGACATTATTTAGTTTCTGGCTGTTGGATTCAAAGTTGCATCTCTTTTTCTTAAGACAAGGTCTCACTATATAGCCTAAAACTCACAGTGATCCATCCCCCTGCCTCAGCCTCCCAAGTGCTGGGATTATAGATATGCGCCACCAAGCCCAGTGAGTTCGCATCTCATTTTTAACAGATTTTTTTTTTTTTTTTTTTTTTAGGTTTTTTGAGACAGGGTCGCACTTTGTGGTTCAGGCTGGCCCCTAGCTCAGCCTCCAGCTCACATCACAGCAATCCTCCTGCCTCTGCCTCCCGAGTGCTGGGATTACAGGCGTGAGCCACCTCGCCCGGCACTGTGGTATGTGGTACTGGTTGCTGCTGGGCGTGAATCTCCATGCCCAGTATGGTATGTGGTTACCGGGGATCAAACCTGGGTTCTTGCGCTTGCAAGACAGGCGCCGGAACCACTGAGCTAACTCCCCGGCCCTCACGGCTAATTTTTTAAAACTAATTTTTAAAGTGTGAGATAAGTCTAAATTTACTTATACATTTAAGACACGTTAGAGGTACTACGTGTTCTTTAGTCAATTTCCCCATGGTGACATCTTATAAATCGACAGTGCACTATCCCAATCAGGAAACCGCTGTTGATAAAGCAGACACAAAACACTTTCACCACCACGAGGCGACCTCCAATGCTGTGCTCCGTGGGGCTGCTGCCACGCCCTCCACATGGGCAGTCCTGGGACTGAACCCAGCGCACCTTTACTCTGAGCTACATACTCATTCCTTTTTGAAAAAACTATTTTGATATAGGCTCTACATTGCCAAGCTGCTGGCGTGCACCTCATGCCCGGCCCTGCACCCTCCTTAACTCTGTGGTAAACACTAATCTGTCTCCTATCTGCCTCTATAGCTATGTCCTTTCAAGAAAGTTACATAAATGGGATCACACAGTATATAATATTTTAGGACAGGTTTTTCTGCAATCATCACAATTGTCTGGAGAGTAATCCAGACTGATGCATAAATCAGTACTTCACTGCCAGCTAGATACAGTGGCACATGACTACACTCCCAGCGCTTTAGGAGACTGAGGCAGGAAAACTGCAAATTTGAGCCCATCTGGCCATTAAATGACTTAGTAAGCCCTATCTCAAAATAAAAGAAAAAGTGTAGAGTTCAATCCCTGGAATCTTTCCCTCTCCCCTGCCAAAAAAAAAAAAAAAAAAAGCCAGGCATGGTGGTGCACACCTGTAATCTCAGCACTTGGGAGGAAGCTGACGGAGGAAGACTACTTTGGGCTGAGGCCAGCCTGGGCTACACAGTGAGTTCAAAGCCAGCTCAAACTATTTCTGAGACCCTGCCTTAAGAACAAAATAAAACAAAAACTCCCCAATCAAAAAATAACAAACAAACATTTGCTTTTCTTGCTGCTGAGCAGTATTCCATGGCATGGCTATCACTCATCTACTGAGGGACAGCTGGGTTGTTTGCAGCTTGGGGATATTATGGATAAAATTGCTACAGACATGTGTGTACAGGTTTCTGTGAAGTTTATGTCTTCATTCCTCTGGGTAAGTATCCAGGAGTGCAATTGCTGGCTTGTATTAGAGTTGCAAGCTCAGTTTATTAGAAATTGAGCCAAGCATGGAGGTGGCATGCCCTCAATCACAGCTGTCTCGGAAGTTGAGCTAGGAGAATTTCAAATTTGAGGCCACCCTGCGCAATTCTGGGAGACCCTGTTTCAAAAAAGTGGAGACAGGGGGGCCGGGGAGTTAGCTCAGTGGTTCCGGCACCTGTCTTGCAAGCGCAAGGGCCCGGGTTTGATTCCCTGGTAACCACATAACAATACTGGGTGTGGAGACTCACCCTAGCAGCAACCAGTACCACATACCACAGTGCCGGGCGTGGTGGCTCACGCCTGTCATCCCAGCACTCAGGAGGCAGAGGCAGGAGGATTGTGATGTGAGTTGGAGGCTGAGCTCAGGGCCAGCCTGAACCACAAAGCGAGACCCTGTCTCAAAAAACCTAAAAAAAAAAAATGTGGAGACAGGAATGTAGCTCAGTGTGAATGCCCAGGGTCTAACCCCCAGTACCAGGGGCGGGGCGGTTTCGAAAAGGGGGAGATGAGGAGGAAGAAGAAAAGTGCTTCTCAGTTTCAGTGGTTACTCGGGAGGCTGAGGTAGGACTCCAAGCTTAAGGTCAGCCAAGACAGTATAGCCAGGCCTGTTGTAAAATGGGCTAGAGATGTAGCTCAGGGCCCTTTGGGCTCAGTCTTGAGGAACACAGGTGCCCACACACTTGCGCACGCACACATGAGAAGCTCTTGCCAGAGTGGCCAGACCCTGCACGTGTGCACCCAGGGTGCAGAGACCTGGTCTCTGCAGTCTGCCGCCTGTGCTGCTTGTTCTGTGTGAGCACCGGCTCACTGCAGTGTTAATCTGCACTTCCCTAGTGGCTAACGATACAGCGCAACTTTCCACGCACTTATTTGCCATCTGCACAAGCTCTGGTGAAATGTTCATGTCGCTGGCTCATTTTCTCAGTGGACTGTTTCTGACTATTGAGTCCTTTAGATTCTAGACACCATGCTCATAGTGTAGTATTTTCTCCTACTCCACACCTTCTGGTTTCATCATCTTAACAGGATCTTTCCTAGAACATTTTTAATTTTGATGACATTTTTTTTTTTTCTTTTCTGAGACAGGGTCTCATTTTGTGGTTCAGGCTGGTCCTGAACTCACTGTGTAACCAGGTGAGCCTTAAACTCACAGCAATACTCCTGCCTTTGCCTTCTGCGCACTGAGATTACAGGTGTGAGCCACCACATCCGGCACTGGTATGGGGTATGTGGTTATCAAGGATCGAATTCCGGGCCTTGCACTTGCAAGACTAGAGCCCAAACCACAGAGCTAAATTCCCAGCCCAATTTTGATGAAAGTCTAAATTCTATTTAGCACTTTCCCTTTTGATGGATCAGGTTTTTATTTGTTTGTTTTCCTCATACAGGGTTTAGAAATGTAGTTCAGGCTGGCCTTCAAGTCACTACTGTAGCTCAGGCTGGCCTCAAGCACGCAGCGATCCTCCTGCCTCAGCTTCCTGAGTGCTAGGATTAAAGATGTACCCTACCACCATGCCTTGCTTTTTTTGGTGTGGGGTTATGACATGGTCTGGGTATGAACTATAGGCTGGCCTTGAACTTTCTATGTAGCCAAGGCTGGACTCAAAACTGGTGCTGATCCTCCTGCTTCAGCCTCCCAAGTATACCACAAGTGTGCATCACCATGCTGGGCTCCAAAGGCTATCTTTCATCCATGAACTGCTTTTCCACATTTGCCAAAAATAAGTTGGGAACATTGGTGTTGGACTATTCCTGGGTTCTCTGCGCTTTTCCATCAGTCCACAGATCTACCTTCTGTCATTCCCATATAGTCTTCATTACTACGGCTATCTAATAGTCTTTAAAAAAAATTTTCTTTTTTGGTTTTTTAAGATAGAGTCTCACTATGTAGATCATCCTAGCCTTGAACTCATTACATAGCCCAGGCTGACTACGAACTCTCAGATATCCTCCTGCCTCAGCCTCCCAAGTGCTGGGATAACAAGTGTGTGTCATTATGCCTGGCTATATAATAAATCTTGAAATTGGGAACTCTCATTTTACTCATGTTTTTAAAAACTGTTATAGCTATTGTACTTCCTTTGTAATCATATGATATTAGAACAAGCTGGGCGTGGTGACACACATCTGTAATCTCAACATTCAGGAGGCTGAAGCAGGAAGATTATCACACATTCAATGCCACCCTTGGCTACCTAGCGAACTCAAGGTCAGCCTGCACTACAAAGCAGAACCTAGACCACCTCTCCAAAAACAAAACAAAGTGCATCAAAAAACCAACCCTTCAAAAAAGTTTTTAAAAAATTCTCCCTTTTTAAATCTTTATTTGGGGGGGATGGTAGTAGTGGTGGTGGTGGTATGTGGATTGAACCCAGGGCCTTCGCACTAACATATCCTCATTCCTTTTTTAGAATTAATTATTTGAGTGGACCAGGGGATCAAACTCACAACTTTGTGCTTGCAAGGCAGGCAGCAGTGCTACTGAGCTAAATCCCACAGTCCTTTTTTAGTTTTCTGTGGTAGAATCTTGCTGAATTGGATTTGAATTTGGAATCCTCCTGACTCAGCATCCTAGAATGCTGAAATCTGAGCCGTCACCCGTGGCTCACACAGGACCTAACTCAGTAGTGGTTCGCTAGCCTGGAGTGTGTGAACCCTTGGATTCAGTTTCTAGTTCTACAACACCCACCCCTCCCCCTGCCAAACAAGTAAGAAACCTTTAAGTTATCTTGATAAGAAATTCCAAGGCAAGAGAAGCCTGGGGAATGAATCTAGAATTAACACTGTGCTTGTCCTTGGTAACTCAGTAACAAACTGCTGGTGTCTGCGCAGCACTCAGCTATACCTTCATTACCTTTGATGGAAAATGCTGAGTAGAGATCACTGGACTTAGAGTCAGAAAACCTTAGTCCAAAACATGGCTCTAGAACAGGGTAACCTTGGCCAAGCCACTTGGCCTCTTCCTTCTCAGAGTTTTAATCAATGACAAATAATGATAAGATCATTAACCAAGACAACCGGCCGACAGTACAATAGAAGAGTGTACATAAAACTGTGTTCTAACAGGACTCCAACTCTGGACTCCCAGGCATACTTTTAAGTGAGAAGTTACTAGCTTCTTTTGGAATCAGAATTTTGAGTGCTCTACCATAAAATCAGATCAGGCCAGGGAGATGGAGGTTTAATCCTACCAAAAAAAATCTCGTTCATATGAAATTAGGGCAGGAAAAAACTTTGGTTAGTCAATTGGATTCTGCTTAAAACATCTGTTGAACATCTACTTCGTATGTGTGAATGTTTCCATATTATCTTTCTGAATACTGACAGTCGTCAGCCACTTTTCTAGAGAAAGAAAGGGTCGTAGCACCTTACTCAGGCTGACCTTGAAGCTGTACTCCTCCCTTGGCCTCCCAAGTACCCAGATCACAGGCTGTGTAACCATGCCTGGTGTTTTAAATCTTTTTTGAATAAGGCAGAGCATAAGGAGATAGTGTGTCCTTTGCATGAAAGTTGTTAAAGCTTCTTTATTTTGCTTTTTTTTTTCCCTTGTAGTGCTGGAGGTCTACCCAGGACGTTATCCAGGATAGGAAGTCCTCTACCACTCAACTACACCCACAGTCCTTTGTTAAAGATATTTGGCTGGGAAAATGAAAGTCTCCAAAGGGGAAGTAGTTTACTGAAGGTCTCACTATTAATGTGCTCAGACCTGACTCTGAGGCGTGACCCAGCTACTTCTAATGAATGATTCCAGTTCTCTTCATACAGTTCTCTTACAATGTCCCTTTCCTTCACCTTGAAGAAAGACACATACAGAACTACAGTGGGGAGAGAGTCCAGAGGGATTCCTAACCCTCTTCTGGCCTGGCCTCTCAAGGAAATGCCAGTATCTCCGAGAAAAGCAATTAAGCTTCATTTTCTCTGGCCAAGTCAATTCTAGTGATACCCCCCCCCCGCCCCCGCAGCTCTGCTCATGTATAAGCAATTTAAATGGAGCAGTCTCCATTTACTTCTAGCGGAGGCACCTGGCTAAGAAGTTGGGTGGCTAAAGCAGCACCGAGGGCGGGCGCAATCAGGTGAGTGCTCCGCCTCCTCTAGACACACCTGGCAGGAATACACAGGTCTAAGCTTATAAACGTGGTTTCTTCCTCCAGAATAATCTGCAAACTTTACCAATCATGAATGAGCTGAGAAGGAAGCAGGTCAGACGTAGTGCTGGAGATGGGAGGGGAAGAGGAAAATTCGAATGTGGGAAGACAAAATGGAAGCTTGTTTAAATGTCAAAGGAAACACATTTTGCTCAAGTGTAACACTCTTGCTACAAGACTGGAGTTGAGACAGCTGGGAGAATAAAAGGACAGGAAGGAAACGCAGAAAATAACACTTAACAGACCTAGTTTACTATTGGGGGCTGATTTCAGAGCAGTAAGCAGGCTGAAAAGAGAGGAAAACAGGTCTTCATTTCAGAAAGCTTCCCTTCAATGTGTCTACAAAAGAAAGGGAGCTGTGGCGCACCTAGACATGTAGCTGACCTTGCTATGAACCCAGGAGAGAAGTACATAGTGACTGACATCACCTTCACCAAGAGTCCTACGGACGGACGTGTCCTGGGCCTCACTCAGTTCTGAGCACCGAAGAACTCTCACGCCCGATCCAACACGTAGAAACCTCGCTGGGTCCACCTCGCTGTGACCGCAGGCCCAGGCCTCCAGTGCGCTGAGTCACCCAGCGCCTCGCCCCACTCCCGCCCTGTTCTCAACACTGGAGCCTGAGGGATCTGTTAAAGCCAGAGCATCTCCTATCGTGTGCACGGAAACTTTCACCCCGGGAACTTGGCACCATGGGCATGTATTACCTGTTCCTAAAAATGAAGACAGGAGTTTCTCCCCCAATGCCCGGGCCTTTGATCTGAGTGACATTCCCAGCCCTTATTTTTACACTCAGTTTTCTGAGACAGGGTCTTCCTAAGTCATTAAGTTTCCCAGGCAGGGCTCAAACTTGCAGTCATCCTACCTCCGCCTCACAGGATGTGGGTTTACAGGTGTGCACATTGCTCAGGCTAGTTACCAGTTTTTAGTAAGAATTTTTCAGTCATGTTTTTATTTCTTTTGTTTTTCCACTAACGGTCACCTTTTCTGGGCCTCTGTTCCAAAGCACTGAGATCTAGCAGTGCACAAAATTGACAAACTCTGTTCTTACATCCCAGTGCAGAAGAACAGACAATAAGTGAACACGTAAATACGCATCAGGTGTGACAGGGCCTCTGGAGAAGAAATAAAGGAGGAACAGAAGATGCGAGGGATGGCGATGGTACTTTAGTTTTGTTTGCTCTCCAGACAGGGTCTCACTGTGCAGTGCAGGCTGGCCCTGAACTCGCAGCAGTCGCTGCCCAGCCTCCTGAATGCTGACAGATGTGCACCACCACACCTGGCAAGTTTTTAAGTTTTACTGTAATTCTTGTTGTAAATATTAATATAGTCTTTATATCAGTAAATAGAAACACAAGCCCTAATAGGTCCCCAGTTGTTTTTATGGTAAGTAAAAGGGGTCCTGGGCCCAAAGTTTGGGAACTGCTAACTTTATTTTATTTTATTTTATTTTTTGAGACAGGGTCTCGCTTTGTAGTTCAGGCTGGCCCTGAGCTCAGCCTCCAACTCACATCACAGCAATCCTCCTGCCTCTGCCTCCCGAGTGCTGGGATTACAGGCGTAAACCACCACGCCCGGCACTGTGGTATGTGGTACTGGTTGCTGCTGGGAGTGAGTCTCCACGCCCAGTATTGTACGTGGTTACCGGGGATCGAACCCGGGCCCTTGCGCTTGCAAGACAGGCACTGGAACCACTGAGCTAAATCCCTGGCCCTGGGAACTGCTAACTTTAAAGCATAAGCCCCAGTCGTGGCACCTGCCTAGCTGTGGGGAAGTGAACCGAAACTCTGCTGTCTTCAGGATGGGAGCCAGACGGGACCAGCCAGTTCTAGCTCTACCGTGGGTTCTGCTTCAGGGTCCATCTGCCCAGATGGGATCCTTCTGTTAGGAAGACGACCTGCAGGAAGTGGGGTCGAAGCTGACGAAGAGGACCCGGATTGGGCTTGCTGGCTGTGTGTCTGGTGTTGGGTAAGAGCCGGCCACTCTGCCTTTGGGTCTTTCTTTCCATCCTCACCTCAACCAGGCCCTCCTTGACTCAACTAGTTCTGTCAATCCAGCCAGTAAGACTGTCAGATGAATCTGCTGCAAAACACGGCTTTTGCGCAATTAGCCAGCAAATATACTCCATCCCTGTGCCAAGTGGCCCAGGGCCTATTCTGGAAACAGAATAGAGAGCTGGTTTCTAGAGTGAAGGTTTTATTCCATGTGTGGGTGGGGAACGTTTACACATAAAACCAAATGTGAAGCCATGCAGAGAGGCACACGCCTATATTCCAGCACTTGAGAGGCTCAGGCGAAGGCATGCCTAGGCAACTCGGTAGGCAAGGCCCTGACCCGAAATCCAACAGGCGCCCTGAGAGGCTGAGGCAGAAGGATGCTATTTGAGCCCAGATGAGACTTACTGAGACTCTGCCTCAAAAATAAATAAATGTTAAACAGGGGCGGGGATGTCATTCAATGAGAAGGCCCTGGGTTTAACCCTCTGTTTGCAGCAACCAACCAACCAACGAGATGAGGGGGTGTCTCAGTGGCAGAACGCTGCTCCGTCATGTCTAAGGCCCTAGATTCAGCCTTCAGCACCCCACACACAAAGACCAGCTAGCTGGCTGCCGGGCGTGGTGGCTCATGCCTGTAATTCCAGCACTTGGGAGGCAGAGGCAGGAGGATTGCTGTGATGTGAGTTGGAGGCTGAGCTCAGGGCCAGCCTGAACTACAAAGCGAGACCCTGTCTCAAAAAACCTTAAAAAAATCAAAATTAAAAGACCAGCTAGCTGGCTGGGCATTGTGTGAGCCGGGGGTCCCAGGTGCTGGTGAAGCTGAGTCAGGAGAATCACTTGAGCCCAGAGACTGGAGGCCAGCATGGGCAATTGAGAGAGACCCTCCCATTGCACAAAACAGACAAAAACCTCCAGAACAACAATAATGAGACTATCACAGAAGAATACAATGCACCAGGCTGTGGGGCTCAACACCCAGCACCGAGAGAACAGAGGACTGACAGTAAACCCACAGGAATATGAGTGACGGTGATGCACGGGGCTGTGTCAGATGGCAGGAGACCCTGCAGAAGCGAGCCTGGTGGCTGATATTACGTGAAGACCTATTACTGGCTTCCCGCTAATGCACTCACGTGGGTCACAGGCAGTAGAAGACATGTGGATTGTTCTGGGATACAAAGTCCACCCTCTGACAGCTGCTGCCCCTGCAGGCCCACTTCCAAACTTAGAATGATGACGGCTGTCCTATGCTTCCTCTTACATGCTTGTGTGCTCCCATGCCCCTAACACTATAGCTGATATGCTTAATGTACACATTTTTGTTCATATATATTCTTATAAAATGTAGACAATATTATGTATATTATTTTTATTGCATTTAAAGAAAGTACTAGTATTGCAGCATTGCTTTTTCTTTTTTGCAGTCATGTATTCTACACTGAGCTGCATCTCTAGCTCCTCCCCTCCTTTTTTGGAAAGGGTCTCCCTATGCAGTTTAGGCTGACTTTGAACTCATTATGTAGCTGAGGTTGGACTTCAACCTGGATCAATAGTCCTGCCTCAGCCTCCCAAGTACTGGGGTTATAGGTGTGCACCACCACGTCCAGCTCCTAGTCTCTCTTTTATTTTTATATTTTGGTAGTAGCGATTGAATCCAGGGCCTGTGTGCTGGACTACATCTGTAGCCCTTTGTATTAGTTTTATTTTGAGACAGGGTCTTGCTTAATTTCCCAGGCTGGGCTTAAACCTGTGGTCCTCCTGCCTCAGCCTCCCAGAGTGATTACAGGTGTGCAGCACCTATAGACAGGTGAGAACAACCCATACTGCTATGTCTAACTTATGGGGTTTTTGGTAATGTCTATCTAGTCTTTAATAATCAGTATTCAGTGAATTGGGAGTGGGTGGAAGTCTGTAATCCCAGCTACTCAGGATACTGACGGAGGAGAATCTCAGAGGTAAGGTCAGTCTGGGTAACTTAGCAATGGACTGGATGTAAGTCAGAGCACCCCTGGGTTCAAATTCCAGTACTACAAACAAATGTGCAATCTATTAGTCAGTCTTCAAACTCAATGATAGGAGCTGGTATTTATGGGCTATTTTACACATTTTATGATCCAGTTGGGACAAATGTATAAAATGGTAACATGCTACCAGGCAGCATTTAGGAGATATATTTGGTTGACTAGCTAAGTAAGCTGTACTTTATCGTGTCATGACGTACTGAATAAAAAAAGATATGACACCTGGATCTAAGTAAACTGGTAAAACAGCACTCTAAATATATCTAGTTTTCCTCTAGATGGTGCTGGAGGACTCATGTTGTCATCCATAACCTAAAGCTTCTTTCAGCATTTAAAAATAAGAGGTCATCCGCAACTCATTAGCACCTTGACAACACTGCTACCAATTTTATAGCCTTTTGACTTGTGGTCTAAAGTCATAGACAGTGTCAACTTTAGCAACTTTTTTTTGGTACTGGGGATCGAACTTAGAACCTTGCACTTGCCAGGTAGGCACAGTGCTACTGAGCTACATCCCTGGCCTGAAACTTTGTTGTTGTTCTGTTTTTGAGACAGGGTCTCACTATACAATTCAAGCTGGCCTTGAACTATCTCCCCATGCAGCATCAAACACACTGATCCTCCTGCCTCAGCCTTCTGAGTACTGGGATTACACCACAGCCAGCTTCTTAGTAGTTTCTGAATCTACAAAAAGCTATTAAGTCAGACAGGTATTCTATTTGTATCTGTTTAAGGGTGGAAGAGTGGGGCTGGATAAATTTGTCCCTGTGTCTAGAAAGTATATAATCTAGAGGGAAGGGGGAAAACTCCAAGATTAAAAAAAAGATGTATCACAAGTAATATTCCTCATTCTAATGCAGAGCATCCGAAAGGGGCCCAGGCTGGTAATTAGCAGTTTAACCTGCCTGAGAAAAGTAAGAGTGCTTTAAAGACTAGTGAGCATTTAGTGACAGGCTTAAGCTGACCTACGGCCAGATGTGTTCTACAGCAGCTGCCCCAGGATCTGTTTAGATCAGCATCTTCGGCCAGACGGAAGCCCTGGAGTCCAGGCAGGACACAGCTGGGTGCCCAGCTACACGGAACCGCAGCACACACTGTGCACAAACTTGGAGTGTCTTAGTGACGTGCCATGAGACAGACATGTAAATGGGGCAGTGGGCTGACTCATGCATGGGCTTTTAAGAAGTGCTTGACTTGCAATCCCCCTGCCTCAGCCTCTTCAACAGTGGATGGTCTACCTCATAGCTCCTGTCAGTCTCTGCCTTCCGAGGCCAGGGAGGGGAAGCAGTGGGTGGGAGAGAGGAGAGGGCTGCTTCCCACTTACAAATCATCGGGCTGCAGAACAGCTGTTGTACTCTCTCTCCTCTGCCTTTACACAAAGTTACCCTTTTGGGAATAGCTGAAACAAAGCTGAGCCTCATAATTTAGCCCAACGTGATCTCTCCTGGCCCTCAGTTAAATGGCATCAACTAATTGTACGGATTATTAAGAAGGCTCTTCGTGTCACACTACTTGGTGTTATCTGCCCAGTGCAGCTGAAGATACCTTGGTTGTAATATTTCCTGCAAATGAGCTCGTACATACAGAGTGAATGCGAAGAAACCTCGTCCACAAACCCTAGGAAGCACAGCTGCTGCTCCGTGGCAAACATAGGTAAAGTCTGTCATCCTGGCCCATCGGAAGTACACAGGGCCAGCTTGGGGAGTGAGGGTGTTCTGTGAGTTAACTGGACTCTATCAATCTTTTTTCTTCTCCATCACTTTCATATGTCATGAGCTTTTCCCACATAGAAGTTAGTAATTAATTACAGAAATTGAATGGCTTTAAGAATTTGTATCGCTGGCTGGGGATTTAGCTCAGTGGTTCTGGTGCCTGTCTTGCAAGTGCAAGGGCCCGGGTTCGATCCCCGGGTAACCACATACAATACCACCAAAGCAATCAATACCACATACAACAGTGCCGGGCGTGGTGGCTCACACCTGTAATCCCAGCACTCGGGAGGCAGAGGCAGGAGGATTGCTGTGATGTGAGTTTGAGGCTGACCTCAGGGCCAGCCTGAACTACAAAAGGAAGACCCTGTCTCAAAAAAAAAAAAAAAAAAAAAAAAAGAATATGTATCACATTGAATACCTTTGGTGCTGGGCTACATTCTTAGCCTTTATTTTTAATTTTTGAAATAGAATCTTGCTAAGCTACTAAATTGCTCAGGCTGGGCTCAAACTTGTGATCCTCCTGCCTCAGCCTCCCAGAGAGGGCTAGTATTACAAGTGTGTAACACCCCCAACACCTATTGAATTCCTATTTCTACTGGTTTGTTTGTAAATTAAAGTACTTATTTCTGGCCTGCCAAATTGTTTTTATTGGGTTACTACTATGATTATAGTTTTATTATTTTCATTTTAAATAAATGACAAAGCATTCCTCCCTTGTTCTCCAGCACACAGAATGTGCACTGGAGCTTATTTCCCCTCACAGTCAGGTCACTTTGCTCGGCCCTCACACAGCCCTAACCCAACTGCAGTTTTCTCTTAGCCCCTGCACAGCCACCATGTAATTTTATCCTGTTGTTTGTGCCTGAATTAACTTCATTTACACATTTACTTTCCCTAATTTCTTATCTTACATGCTAAAATGCCCCTATTTCTGCTGCCCATTTCTATTGCTAGATAAATATTCCAATTTTAATAATATTCAGAAGCCAGAGCAGCTGTGTCAGAAGAGGCGCCTAGAGTTTTTGTCCTCACTGCCTGCTGCCCCTGTTCTGGTCCGCCCAATCAGCCTAGTCTGAGAGGAACCAGATCTCACTTCTGCCGAAGTGCTGAGAGCAGCACACGACCTCCACCCGCTTCCTGCCTTCACAGACTGCAGCCTCAGCTACCTCTGCGCCCCGACCCAGCGCTGCTCCTTAGATGCACATCCAGGAGGCATGGAGGGGCATGCGCCTGTGCACATGCATGCTTGTGCATGCACTGGGAACAGGTGCATCAGCCTAAGGGACAGCACCCCTGTGGTGACAGTCAGTGTGCAGTATCAAAATGTAGCATAAAGATTTAGAATCTTTAAAAAAAATCATAAATACAACCAAACTGAGCCACAGTTCTGATACTTCATTGAAGGAAGAATTATATATATATATTATATATATATAATTTTTTTTTTTTTTAGGTTTTTTCAGACAGGGTCTCACTTTTGTAGTTGAGGCTGGCCCTGAGCTCAGCCTCAAACTCACATCACAGCAATCCTCCTGCCTCTGCCTCCCGAGTGCTGGGATTACCGCACTAGTATGTGGTACTGGTTGCTGCTGCTGGGGTGAGTCTCCACACCCAGTATTGTTATGTGGTTACCGGGGATCGAATCTGGGCCCTTGCGCTTGCAAGACAGGTGCCGGAACCACTGAGCTAAATCCCCGGCCCTCTATGGGTCTCACTATGTAGCCCAGGCCACCATGGAACTCATAGCAATCCTCCTGCCTCTGCCTCCCGAGTGCTGGGATTACAGGTGTGAGCCACCACACCCGGCACTGTAGTAATGTGGTATTGAGGATCCGCCTCAGGACCTTGCACTTGCCAGGCAGATGCCAGAACCACCGAGCTAAATCCCCAGCCCAAGAATTCTATTTTTTCAAAACTTATCAGTAGATAATAGTGACAGTAAACTCTGAAGATTCCACAGACATTTTACTTTCCTGGGCTCACATTTACCAGAAAGTCCTTACCTGTGTCTATGTCTTCAAGAGTTTTACTTTTTAAAAATTGTGCAGCAGATTGTATTTGTTTCAAGATTTAGGTATTTGATCCATTTTTATTTTATTTTTGTTTGTCAAAGTCTAGACGTAATCTTCTGCATGTATGTAGCCAATTTTCCCAGCATCATTTTTAAAAAGAGGCTCCCTTTCCTGAAAGCTCAGTTCTTGGACAGCTAGGAAGTTTCAGAAGTTATAGTTTTAAAAATCCATAAAAGAAAAAGGATAGGACTAAATCAATTACAATAAATCTCAACACGGAATATGTAGTTATTTAAAATGTTATAGAAGGTCATTTGTATTATAATATACATGATGTCATCTTCTAAATAAAGAAGACTGTATACAGAAGGATCTCAGTTAATTTAGAGACAGGAAAAAAATTTGAGACAGAGAATCATTATGTAGTTTAGCCTGGCCTTAAACTTGCTGTGTAGTGCAGGCCTGCCTTGACTCAAGTGTTCCTCCTGCCTCAGCTTCCCCTGGGCTGGGAATTACAGGCATGTGTCACCATGCCCAGCTCTGTTTTTATTATTCTGGTGCAATTTGTTAAAAATAAAATTAAAAATGTACATATATAATAGAAAAACATCAAACTAATTATTTTTTGTGATTTATGGTTTTTTCTTGTTACTTTCCAAAGTTTGAATAAAAAAATTGTTACTTTAAAAAATAACTATCACCTCCATTTCAAAACTTTTTTTACCATTTGAAATAGAAACTCTATAGCCACAGAGGAATTAACTCCCTATTGTCTCTGACTGCTAACCTGTAATATTGTCTTTATAACTTTACTATCCCCATTCTCTGCCTTCTAGCCCCTGATTGTCTGTCTGTATAAATTTACTCATTCTAGATACTTCATATAAATGGGAATCACATATTTGGCTTTTTGTGACTAGCATTTATTTTAAAGGTTCATGTTATGTGTCAGAACCTCATTTATGATATAATATTCCACTGTCTGGATATACTACATTTTGTTCAACCACACATGTTGATAGACATTTGGACTGGTTTTGTCTTTAGGCTGTTGTAGATAATATTGCTAGGAATAGTCATATCCAAGTTATTGTCTGCACATCTGTTTTCAATTTTTTTATATTTAAAAATGGAATTGATGGATCATAGGTTAATTATATTTTTAACTTTCTGAAGAATCACCATCTTTCACAACAGCTGTCCAATTTTATGTCTGAATCAGCAATTCATGACAATTCTAACTTCTCCACACTTTAATACATCTTACTTTTCATTAAAAAAGTCATCCAAGGGGGCCAGGGAGTTAGCTCAGTGGTTCCGGCGCCTGTCTTGCAAGCGCAAGGGCCCGGGTTCGATTCCCCGGTAACCACATAACAATACTGGGTGTGGGGACCCACACCCAGCAGCAGCCAGTACCACATACCACAGTGCCGGGCGTGGTGGCTCACGCCTGTAATCCCAGCACTTGGGAGGCAGAGGCAGGAGGATTGTGATGTGAGTTTGAGGCTGAGCTCAGGGCCAGCCTGAACCACAAAGCGAGACCCTGTCTCAAAAAACCTAAAAAAAAAAAAAAAAGTCATCCAAGTATGTGTAGTCTTTCATTGACATTTTTTCATTTTCTTTCTGATTAATGATGCTGGAACATCATTTTAGATAATTACTGGCCATTTGTACGTCTTCTTTGGCTATATGTCTAGTCAAATCCTTTGCTGACTTTTTTTCCTTAGCCTGTGTTTTGTTTTTTGAGATAGGGTCTAGCTTTGTAGTTCAGGCTGGCCCTGAGCTCACTATGTAGCCCAGGCCAGCCTGGAACTCCCAGCAATTCTCCTGCCTCTGCCTCCTGAGTGCTGAGATTACAGGCGTGAGCCACCACTGCCGGAATGGTGGTTTGTGGTTACTGGGGATTGAGCTCAGTAAGAAACTTGACTGAACTCGGTAAGAAAGTCAGGACCTTGTGCTTGCCAGGCAGATGCCGGAACCACTGAGCTTATCCTCGGCCCCGCTTTTGCTTTCTTGAATAAACTTCATCAGTGCTTTTGGCTCCTTTTGTTGAATTCTTTGTTCCAGTCTAGCAAAACCTGGAATCTACTCTGGAAGGAAAGGTGAGCAACCCTGAACCTGGTAGAGCTTAGTTGGCGAGCCACTGTTTTTGTTCTTTTTGATGAGTCACTTTTTAGAAAGTGCCTGATAAATATCTGTGCTTTTCTCCTTCCTTTCTAAGTCAGGTCCGCCTTATTCTCTCCCACACCCTTAATATGGCCAAGAGTCCTTCTAGCTATCATTGAATGATCATAAATATTATAGCTGTGTCTGTGTGGTGCTAGTTTGCTAATTTATTTGTTCTTTCTCTTCCTCCGTTCCTTTTTCTTTTCTTTCTGAGATGCTGAGGAGGATCCTGGGAACTTTGCACTCAGCTGTATCCTCAGCTCTTTTTATTTTGAGATATGGTCCTGCTGAGCTGCTGAGGCTGGGCTTGAATCTCCAGTCCTCCTGCTTCAGCCTCCCAGAAGGCTGGGATAACAGGCATGCACCACTGCAGCCAGCTCATTTCCTTCTGGAGCAGAATGACAGACAAGTTTTTCTACTGTTGGTAGGAGCTGGGGCAAGAGGAAGCGCACACAGCTGAAACAAATTTCTCCACTCCAGGTCAGTATGACCACGGCCTCAGGTTTTTCAGTCCTCTTCAGAGACAAGAGTAGAGGAAGAGACGGCAAGAAAGTCAGTCAGTCGTACTTCATCTGCCCAGAACAAGAAATGCCGCTGAAATCTGGTGAGGACTCCCAGAGGAGGCTGACCTGTGAAGGGCACGGCGTGGGAACGCTGGTCTGGATGCACAAGTTCACCTGGGAACACAGGAATTGCTTTTTCTTCCCACAGCTGATGTCTAGCATGTTCCTAATATTTAACCCTGACATGTGATTAGAGATTACACATATTTCTGAGCACTGTTTCTTCTAGGACAAAGGTTCAAACCAGAGATACAGAGAAAGGGTCAAAAGACTCAGAAATTCGTAAGACCAAGTAGCCTTCAGAAACAAAATGGTTCACAAACTAGCTAAGGTTTTCTTAAACAGGGCAAAATCATTAGCTGAAAAGTACTCATTTTTTACAGGTTTTTGCAGATCATACTTCAGGGAAACCTCACTCACAAAACTGTCTACTACAGTTATTAGAGAGAATGCTTTCACCATACCATAAATTTTTATGCTTTACCAAATCTCATGTAAGCAGAACCCCAAATCAGCTTCACAGTAACATTTCCAGGTTGTTGTCCTACTTATCTTGGGAAACAATTGATCTTCACCTTGGATCTGATTGTAGAGAAGAATCAAATTATGTACAGGTCTTCCAAAACCAGAAAGCCAGAGGCAGACATGTGGTCACTGCTCCTTTAGAAAGGATACTTCCCAACGGGGCATGCCCTGTCAGGTGTCCCATATTAACATCCTAAATATAAACCTCAGATGACCCAGTGAAGCAATGTGGGATCGTCTTCTATAGAAATTTTGTTGTTGTTATTATCTGGGGCTTTATATGTTTGTTTGTTTGTTTGAAATCAGGGTCTCACTTTCTACTTTAGGCCGGCCCTGAGCTCACTATGTAGTGCAGGTGAGCCTGGAACTCACAGCAGTCTTTCTGTCTCGGCCTCCTGAGTGCTGGGATTACAGGCATGAGCCACCATGCCTGGCACTGTCATATGTGGTTACTGGGAATTGAACCCAGGACCTTGCGCTTGCAAGGCAGGTGCAGAACCACTCAGCTAAATCCCTGGCCCCTATCTGGGTTTTTTTTTCAGGCAGGGTCTTGCTGCATAGTGTAGACTGGCCTTGAACTCAGCAATCTTCCTGCTTCATCATCACAAGTACTGGGATTATAGGTGTACACTAACACCCTGGCTTCCTACAGAAATGTTTGACATCTATGGAAGAGCTATGTGTTTTGATGCACAGGGGAAAGCAAGTGGAGAACCTAAAAATATTTGTATTTGGTCTCCACCCACAAAAATTCTGAATTCAATTTAATTGGATGAAACCTGGGTATGAGGATCTGAATACTGTTTCCAGGACTGAGCACTGAACCCATTGCTCCATGCTGAGAGACATCCTCAGCCCCACTGTCACTCCTTTTTTTCATTTTTGGTACTGGGAA
>PVIR01027937.1:0-22437 GCA_004026965.1 Petromus typicus
AAAAAAAAAGTTAAGAGAAAGCCAGGCGTGATGTGCATGCTGGTAATCCTAGTACATTGGGAGGCTGAGGCAGGAGTATAACAAGTTCAAGCCACACTTGAACAACTCAGTGACTTAGAGAGATTATATCTCAATATAAAAATTTTAAAATAGGCCAAGAAGTATGTAGCTCTGTAAAAAGGCTCTAGGTTCTTCTCAGTATCTTAAAGAAATTAACATAGGGTGGGGGATCTAGCTCAGTGGTTCTGGTGCCTGCCTTGCTGTGCAAGGGCCGGGTTTGATCCTTGGTAACTACACACAACAGTGCCAGGTGTGGAGACTCACGCCCACCAGCAATCAGTACCTCATACCACAATACTGGGCGTGATGGCTCATGCTGCCCATAATCCCAGCACTCCCAGCAGTGGGGGAGGCAGGAGGATTGCTATGAGTTTAAGGCTGAGCTGAGGGCCAGCCTGAACTACAATTGCAGACCCTGTCTTTTTGCAGACCCTTTTTTTTGTTACAAAAAAAGAAATTTAACATAAAACAAAATTTAAAAAAACAATAAGAAAAAGGGACAACTTTTTACATAGTGTTAGTTATAGCAGTTTTATTTATCACTTCTGTTCTTACATCTCAGGATTTCCTGCCTTTTTTCTTTTCTTCTCTCTTCCATGGAAACAGTTTCAACAATAATAGTAAGCTGAGTTGTGATTTTTTTTTCATAAATATGATTTTAAAGGCCAGAAAATAAAAAATAATATAGTAAATTGAATTGTATTGCTTCAAAAGATGTGAACTTGTCCCAGGCAGAGCACCTGTGAATGAAACCTTGTGCGAAGTAGGGCCTTTGAAAGTGTAAGTAAGATTCTGGAGATGAGATCTTCCAGAATATAGGACGGGCCTGAACTTCAGTGACTTGAGTCCTTGCAAGAAAAGAGAGATAAGGGTGTTGCTCCAGGGTAGGGTGCTAGCCTGAGGCTCTGGTCCATTTCCTCACACCTTAGGGGAAGCAAAGGAATGAGACCATTTGAGATAGGGACACACATGGGAGAAGACCTTGAATATAGAAGAGATTAGAGTTATCTGGACGCCAGGGAATGCCTGGGAAATGCCAGAAGCTGGAAGAGGCAAAGAAGGATTTCCCCCCCCTCCCAGAGTTTTGTGAGGAACCCTTACCTGGTGACACTCTGATTTTGGATTTCTAGCCTTTACAACTGTGAGAGAAACAAATTTTTGTTGTTTTAAGCCATTCATTTTCTGCTCATTTGCTACTGCAGCTTTCAGAAAATAATATGTAAACATTCTAGACTTTTTTTCCTACATAAATCCACTTTTGCCATAGTTTTAAAAAAATTTTCCTCCCCTCCCAATTAAAAATTTGGCCACAGGCTTGACAAGTGAGTCTACTGGTTGCAAAAGCACTTAAAAACTTTGGATTGGATTAATCAGCATTTATGCTGAACAACAAATAAACATATTTGCATACACATTTCGTTAACTTCCGTCTTATCTACTTTATATTCAAGTATACGTCAAAGAACTTGTGCTAGTTTATCAATTTGTTGCTGATACTCTCCAAATTCATCCTTACTGATTGCCTTCATCCTTACTGATTGCCTTTTGAAAATGGTTCTGGACTACTTCAGTATTTTCCTTTTGTTAGCTGGCACCAAAGTTTTGTCAGTAAGGGCATGGAAAGACAGTGCAGGAGATTTTATTTTCTACTTCTGATGTGCCCGGTGGGCAGACTGCTGCTGAATTTGGTCTTGTGTGGCAGTTTCACTAGTCGTAGGTAATTTCCTCAGCTATTCTCCTTTTGGTGGTGTTGAGAGTAAAATGCCTCTGATGAGACTTTCTTTTTTTTTTTTTTTTTAAGGTTTTTTGAGACAGGGTCTCGCTTTGTGGTTCAGGCTGGCCCTGAGCTCAGCCTCAAACTCACATCACAGCAATCCTTCTGCCTCTGCCTCCTGAGTGCTGGGATTACAGGCGTGAGCCACCACGCCCGGCACTGGTATGTGGTACTGGTTGCTGCTGGGTTGAGTCTCCACACCCAGTATTGTTATGTGGTTACCGGGGATTGAACCCAGGTCCTTGCGCTTGCAAGACAGGCGCCGGAACCACTGAGCTATATCCCCGGCCCTGATGAGACTTTCTTGCAAATCTTTGTCAGGCATTTAGTAAGGGTGGATTTCTAGTAAGTTACAGAAGGCAGCATTCTACTAATTTTTAGAGATTGGAGTTTTAAGTAAATTTTGTTTGCCATTTAGTGAGCCTTTGCTGGTTGTGTCTTCTCTGAGATCTGCATCTTAGCTCTAGGGAGAGAGGGCAGGTAAAGGGTGCTCAATTTCAGTACTAGGGAGTACTGACCATCACGTCACGTCTCCTGTACATCCAGTCACATCTACCATTTATTGGATTTGTTATTCTACAGACTTTAGAGTGGCCTTTACACTTTACTAGCTAATCTTTCACTACAGCAACCTTCCTAGACTAGCAATAGTCTATTATTTTATTTTATTATTATTATTATTATTTATTTTTTAGGTTTTTGAGACAGGGTCTCGCTTTGTAGTTCAGGCTGGCTCTGAGCTCAGCCTCAAACTCACATCACAGCAATCCTCCCGCCACTGCCTCCCGAGTGCTGGGATGACAGGCGTGAGCCACCAGCTCGGCACTGTGGTATGTGGTACTGATTGCTGCTGGGGTGAGTCTCCACACCCAGTATTATTATGTGGTTACTGGGGATAGAACCGGCCCTTGCGCTTGCAAGACAGGCGCTGGAATCACTGAGCTATATCCCCGGCCCTATTATTTTATTTTTTTATTTATACCAGGGGATTGAACTCAGGCCTTTCTACCTCCAAGGTAGGTGTGGCACCACTTGAGCAAGACAGGGTTTCCCTATATAGTTCATCTTGGCTTTGAACTCACAATGCAGCTCAAGTTAGCCTCAAACTCAGGGCAATCCTCTTACTTTAGCCTCCCAAGTGCTAGGATTATAGGCATAAACCACCATGCCCAGCAATGATCACTGGCTTTTTTTTTTTTTTTTTTTTTTTAGTTTTTATTTCTTTTGAAATCAGGTCTCAGGCAATAGTTCTTAGCTTTATTTTTAATTTCTTTTGAGACAGGACCTCAGCCAATAGTTCTTAGTTTTGGGCCAGGGATTTAGTTCAGTGGTTTGGGCACCTGCCTTGCAAGTGCAAGGGCCCAGGTTTGATCCCAGTAACCACATACAACAATGTCAGGCATGGAGACACGCCCACCAGCAATCAGAACCACATACTATAGTGCCAGGGGTGGTGATTCATACCTGTAATCCCAGCACTTGAGAGACAGAGGCAGGAGGATTGCTGTGAGATCAAGTCTGAGCTCACGGCCACCCTGAACTAGAAAGTGAGCTCCTGTCTCAAAAAAAAAAACAAAAAAAAAACAAAGTCGTTAGTTTTTGTTTCTTTTGAGACAGGATCTCACTGTCTAGTCCAGTCCACCCGGCCTTGACCTCACACTGATCCTCCTGCCTGTGCCTCCCCAAGTGCTAGGATTGGAAGCTCCCACCACAACACCCAACTTGTTCTTAATTTTAAACTTCTCCTATTCAAGTTATTGTGTGCTTTTTCTCCAGACTGCACCCAGATTAATCACTGGAATGCCACTGGAATAAAAAGTAATCAGTAGAATAAAAGCTCCACATAAATGTTGAAATAGGACACAAATATATTCTTACATGACTTTTACAAAAATTCTTGTGAAGTAAACAGCATATACTATTTATTATTAACATTGTACAAGTGAAGAATAAGGTATACAGGATGTGAAGAATCCAAAGAAATAGTCATTTTATTATATGTATAATTAGAAAAATTATAATCCACCTTCAGGGCCATTGTAAGGATTGAGTTAAAGCAAGTAAAGTGCACTGCATGATAATGACTTGATAAATGTTAATTATAACTGAACTATAAAAGCTATTTATTATGGTATTTTGCTAAACCACTTGCAATTATTTGGCTAGGTTGTATATATCTCATTATATTTTCAGTTAATGGTATTTAAACTCTATAACATAAGAAAGGTAATCGCCCGGTTTTGTGGTATGTGGTCTGAGGCTCGAACATTGCAACCTTGTGCTTCCAGGCAGGTGCTGGAACCACTGAGCTAAATCCCAGGCCCACTCCTTTTCTTTCTTTCTTTTTTAAAAAAAGTGTTATTTATTTATTTTTGGTACTGGGGATGGAACTCGGAACCTTAAATTTGTGACCCAGGTGACAGAACCACTGAGCTAAATCCTCGGCCCGTATATATGCTTTCTTGTTCATCCAATATTTAAAAATCCTTGGTTTGTCGCTTTTGGTGGCGTACCTCTGCAGACTCAACACTCCCGTAGCTGCGGAGTCTGGGCCACAGAGCAAGACTTTGTCTCAGAAAAAAAAAAGGGGGGGGGGAATTAACTCAGTGGTTCCGGCGCCTGTCTTGCAAGCGCAAGGACCCAGATTCGATCCCCTGTAAACACATACTGTACTGGGTGTGGAGACTCACCACAGCAGCAACCAGTACCACGTACCACAGTGCCGGGCGTGGTGGCTCACGCCTGTAATCCCAGCACTCGGGAAGCAGAGGCAGGAGGATTGTTGTGATGTGAGTTTGAGGCTGAGCTCAAGGCCAGCCTGAACTACAAAGCGAGACCCTGTCTCAAAAAACCTTAAAAAAAAAGTCTTTCGCTAATGCGCTTGGGCAATATTTGAAAACACAACAGAAAATCAGCCTATGGGAGTAAGACAGATATAGCTTGTGTTTAAACTTTCAGAAAGGAGCAAGTGCTTTAAGGCCCACTGTAAAATTGTCGGCAAGTTTTCCACATTATAAGATATTTTAAGTAGTCGTCTATACAGTATCAGTCCAGGACTCTGGTAAGCATTTTAATTTGGTGCAAAAATAAGAAAAACAAAACAGGCTCTTGGCCCCTCACAAATTTCTCAAGATCACCTCAGGAGGAAGGGTCCTCTACCGGAAACAGCCCGGAGGCCACCACAGGAAGGGCAAGCGGCTCGGGAGCTCCAGGAGGCCAACGCCACCACCGAGTTTTACGGCGCATGCCAGAGAGTCGGCCGCGGGTCAGCCCGCCTTTAGTCATAATCGTAGCTAGGCAACAGCAGGCCCTTTGGGAGCGCACAGGCGAGAAGGCTCGGTTAGCGCCTCTGGTGGCTAACCGCGAGCCTCGCAGCTCGCTCCCCGCCTTTACCTTCCCCTCCCTCCACCCCTCCTTTCCCCGCCCACCCCTCGGTGACTTCGGCTCCTCCCTCCCCTTCTCTCTCTCGCTCTCCTTCCTCCTCCGCCTCTTCAGCTTGTAGGCTAGAATATCCATGGGTCGAAACGTGATGCGATGAATCCGAGGGAGACCGAAACTGGGACGAGAAGTGCGGCGGAAACAGCTTGACTAAGAGACATGGGGGCTTCACCACAATAGAAGCAGCGTTCCCACCCGCCCCCGTCAGCCCCTCCGGAGCGAAGCGCCGAACCCCCTCGGGAAAAGGATGGCGGCGGCACCTACCCAGATAGAAGCCGGTGGGTAGCTGCGTCCCGGGGATATGGGGATGGGGGCTCAGTGCCCCGGCTGTCAGTGTCTTTTGAAAAAGCTTCTATTTCTCTTCTTTGCGTCCCTCTCAACCTCATTTCCCTCCTCTTCCTCAGAGCTATATTACCTGATCGCTAGGTTCTTGCAGTCCGGACCCTGCAACAAATCCGCTCAGGTGAGAGGGAAGAGACCTGGGAGTCCTGGGGAAGGGTCCCGGAGGGGGGGACTAGGGGCACCGGGTTGACCCGTCCTTTGAGGCTGAGGGAAAGGCCGGCCTTGACTAGTCCTGCAGTCAGCGACTGGGTTCGAGTCGGGGAGGGGAGGAATGGGTTGATGGTCGGAGCTGCTCCTCACAGCCGTATTTCCCTTTTGCTCAGGTGCTAGTGCAAGAGCTCGAGGAACATCAGGTACGGAGCTCCTCTGGGAAGGAGAGGGGAGGACTGGGGTGAGACTGGAGGAAAGGGAGGGCAAGTCTAGGGCGGAGGGCAGGGGTTGGGAAGGTGGCTTCGATCTGGGCACCCATAGCTGTTGTCACCGGGGTGAACTGGTTTTTTCCCTCAAAAGGGGTGGATGACGCTTGGCTCTTAACTCGCTCCTTCTTTATGTTTGTGGGAGGAGGTTTTTAACGATATCCTCGCCGCTGGCCTCCCCTCCGCTCCTTTGGGTTTAAGGCAGTTGCTACTGGGACGAGAAAAATAAAGGCAGCACAGGGTCGAGGATCTAGCCCCAGACTGGATCCGATTGATGGGAGCCGAGGCTTTGCCTACATCACTCCCCCCTTTCTTTTCCTGCGGCCCCCAGCTGATTCCGCGCCGCTTGGACTGGGAAGGAAAAGAACACCGAAGAAGCTTCGAGGATTTGGTGAGTAAAGTTTTCATTTCAACTTACACCAACTCTTGCTCTACTCCCTCCCAACCTTGTACCTCTAACTCCCCCCTCAGTCTCCGAGGCTCCTGAGCCTGGTGCCGAGCTGGAGAATGACTGCCCCTTCCCCCTCCCCGCGAGTTGGAGAAAGGGTACCTTCCCCCCTCCGCTGTTGGGCTCGCTTGTTTCCGCCCTAAAACTTTGAAGAACGTGAGTTAATTATCAGAAGTGCGGCGTTATGGATTATGAGTATGAGGCAAACATCGAGGAAGGCCCATTGTAGGGGGAAAAAGAGAGAAATCTGGGGGTTATCTTGGGGCACGTACCAAGGATTGACGCTAGCCAATAGCAGCGTTCATAACAGCCTGGAGTTCCGGATTAGTGGAAGAAAGCTGTTTTCTGGTTGGTCCTGGCTTGAAATACGGGAACTGAGGCCAGGCTTGGTCTTTTTTTTTTTTTTGAGAAGGGGGAGAACGGGCTCAGCAGGGGAGTTGACGGACCACGGACTGGGAAAAACGACACAATTAAAAATAATACGGGACATTGAGCAAATTCCAGATTTGCCAGTTTTAGATAATGAACTACCGAATAAATGCTTATCGTTTAATATTTCAAATCTTAGAAAATACTTCATTAAATCATGTGTAAGTCGTATTTGTACAGATGCGTTGAATGAAATAAAAACTATGGATTATGACCTTTTGGGGAATTGATAAACACGATTTTACGGGGAGACAACAATGGGCTTCTTTTAAAATAGAATATACTTTAGTAAAAGACCAAAGGCATTGGATTTACTGCTGTTCCTCTTGAAAATATAATTTATAATATAAATACACCTTCTGTTCAGCATTGACAAAAAGGTAGTCCTTTTTATTTTGGGTATGAGGTTCTCTTGTTTTAGTCACAGGCATAGTAAATTGTACGGTAAGGAAAGGAGGGATTGATACTAAAATCTAAATCAGCTATCTTCAAATAAGATTCAAATGAGGAAAATCACACAAAGTTAAAGTAAGTTGGAGGAGTACGGCAGACTAAATACAAACAAAATGATTTAAAATGTACTTGCTCTGATTATTTAAATTGTTTTGGTGTTCACTTTGATATTTCTTTTTGTATATTATAGCATTAAGGCAATGTTAATTATCAAATGTTTTTCTTATATTTTTACAAATCACAAAAATGGTATAACACTCTTGATAAGGGTAAACTTTGCTATCTATAGTATTAATGGTAACCGTCAATTGAAAAAAATTTATTTTTTAAAAACTGTTTTATCAGCTTATTTAATTTGCAGCCAGACTTTTCGGTGGATCTAAGTCTTGTTTGCCTCCTAACAGGCAAAAACAGTGCCTGGTAATATGTCTTAACACTTAATTACTGATAAGGTTTGAAGATAAAATTTTAGCACTAAAGTATGCTGAAAATGCTTTTGTTTCCATTTGTCCCTCTTAACAGCCTGTAAATGCATGCAGGCAGCACATTTCTAAGCAAGCTGCAAAAGGAGACTTCAAGGAAAAATAGTTTTTTAAACTAACTTGATGGAACATTAAAATAATTAAGAAGTCTTACTACAAAATAAAAATACTAGTTTGCTAGAATTTTCCTTTTTTTGTACAGACGAATCATAACATAAGCAATGTCCATTTTATACTTTGTATTTTTCTAACTTGATATTTTTACATATACTTACCTGTGAATTTGAATGGTTGGCCATTATTTCAGTGGTAGGAAAAGTTCAGTTGTATTTAGGATGTTATAATAGGAAAACTTCATTTGTATTTAGGATGTTATAATTTGATCCCAACTTCCCATTGAGTAGTTTTTATTTTTTATTTTTTTTACTAAGGTCTTTACCTACTTAGGTTTTTTTTTTTTTTTTTTTTTTTTCCTGCGCTCTACCAGCGAACTTAACTTTCCTGGACTTTATTTCCCAAAGTGGATTTGTCAAATTGAAGGGGCTCATTAGTTTTATAGCATTTCGCATATTGTTGTCTAGAAAATTGTACTAATTTATAATGTCATTGTCTAGGAACTTAGTGTAAAGTGAGTTTTTTTTTTTTGACTCATGTTGCCCAGGCTGGTCTTGAATTCACAGCAATACTGCTGCCTCAGCCTCCTGCATGCTGGGATTAAAGGCGAATGCCACTACACTTGACTTAGTGTGAGATTTTTGTTGTGACTTTGTTTGAATCTTGCTTTTCATAGGTGTGAATATCCCTTGTAGATTTTTGTTTTGTTTTCTTTTGTTAGCAGGGATTGAACTCAGGACCTTGCACTTGCAAGACAGGCACCACAGGCACCAGAACCACTGAGCTAAATCCCAGGTCCTGTCTCTTGCAGATTTAAATAGCCCTTTTTTCAATTCAATGAGATTTAACATATAAGCAGTTTGTAAATTTTTTTTTTTTTCCTGTGGCACTGGGGATCAAGCTCAGGCCCTTCTGTTTGCAAGGTAGGCGTGCTACCACTTGAGCTAAATCCCTGGCCCAGTTTGTAGGTTCTGAATGCATTTATATCCTTACTAAAGCTTGATTTTAACCTTTTATCTTTATATTTTCTGATTCTTTTCTGTTTTTATAATTCCTTATACCTTTTTTTTCCAGTGCTGTGTATTGATTCAGTATCTCATGCGTGCTAGGCAAATGCTGTACTGCTAAGCGACACCTGTAGCCTTTGTCCATTTAAAAAAATTTTAAATACACAGTTTCTTCTGCTGTTTGAACATTATGTATACTTTAGATAGTGTACCTTTTTTTATTTAATTTTTATATTGCTCACTTAGGTTTTTTTACTTTCCTGTACCAAACCTAGATTTTCAAGATATACTAGTTTTTAATACCATGGTATTTTAAGTCAAATGTCTATTTTCTTGTTTTCTACCTATTAATTTCTTTCTAAGGGAAGAATGGGAAAGGGTTAAGTGAGAATCTGAACAGAAGGGAATGGAGTGTAGTGGCTAAGAACAGAATGTATAGAATTTAGCAATTGCTAGATTCATCAGGATACTGTGGATTGTAATTATTTCATATGTGCCCTCTGAGTGGCCTCATTGTGGATGAGATGGAATAATTTTTCTTGGGGTAGGTATTTTTTGATTTTATTGATACATTTCATATACACATTGTGATCACAGTCAACATTGAGAATTTATGCCAGTACCTGACATAACTTAATTTTCATTTTGTCTCATTCCCCGAAAGTGCCCTTTTTAGAACAATGAAATTATACACTCAGATCTTTGATTTAGCTACATGTTTTATATTGATATTTAGCGCAAAGTATTAATAATCTTGATGCATTTGGCTTTCAATTAAACAGCAGTTTGAGGTATGAAGTGGAAGAAATACAAGTCCATAATTAAGAGGTGAAAGGTTAGCTGAGCAAGGTATCCGGTACCTGTAATACCGCCACTTTGGAGACTGAGGCTAGATAGAGGTTCAATGTGACTTGGAGACCAGCCTGTGCTGTGCAGTAAGTTCAAGGCCAGCCTGGACTACATAGTGAGACCCTGTCTTAAAAAGCCAAAAATAAAAATAAAATAAAAAACCCAGTCCCACAACAAGTAAAAGATTATTAACAAGAATATCAGTATACTAAAATGAGGCTAGATAGCTAAGCTAACGCATTTGACACACAAATCATTCTTTTTAGTCTATAAATTGTACTAAGCCTGTTTTATCAAGAATAAGATAAATTGAATGTCTTCTACCCTTTATTCATCACAACTCTTAGTGTTATTCTAGAAATTTCCCATTTTTTTCTTAAATCATCATATGATTTACTGTTTTTCTTGGTACACAAGAGAAAATGCTTTTTACCTTACATTATTTTATTGGCAAGCAGGTATTGACATCTAGATCTGAGATGGCTTTAGCAAATGAGCTTGTTGCTGGGTGTGGTGGGTCACACCTATAATCCCAGCATTCTGGAGGCAGAGGATTGTTGGGAGTTCAAGGCCAGCCCTGGCTACTAGTAGGTTCAGGGACAACCTGAACTACAAAATGAGACCCTGTCTCAAAAAGAAAAAGAAAAAAAAAAAGTCTGTACGATGAAATATATGACAGTCTATTTTGAATTATAAAGTTTTTTTAATAATGATACTCAAACTAAAGATTTTGAATTTCCAGTATTTTTTTTTTCAGTTTTTTGAGACAGGGTTTCTCTTAGTAGTTCAGGCTGGTCTGGAACTCAGCCTCAAACTCAGCAATTCTCCTGCCTCTGCCTCTTGAGTGCTTTGATGATGGGCATGAGCCACCACTCCCGGCACTGTGGTATGTGTTACTGATTGCTGTTTGGTGTGAGTCACCACGCCCAGCTTTGTTATATGTGGTTACTGGGGAATGAACCCAGGACCTTGTGCCTGCAAGGCAGGTGCTGGAACCACTGAGCTAAATCTTCGGCCCCCTCGAGGAGTTTTTGTAATGATGGAAAGTTAGTTATAAAGTTGTGATGATTATTTTTAAGGTTTGATTTGGGTATTTTTCTTTATTTTCTGCTTTCCATTTGACTGTTACTGACAACGTAACAGATTTGCTTCTTGTAATTTATCTGAGAGTAGATAATTTAAATGCAGATGTCCTTTCATTTGTGGTTATCCTGTTGACTTGTTGGCTATTTTATTACTTCCTCCTTGGAGCTCTATCAGAGACCACAGAGAGTATTGGATGGGGGTGGCACAAGTTCAAATGAACAGTTCTTGTTAATATTTAAATTTTATATATTGAAAGAATGATCTAGAAGCTTTTTGTAAGTCATAGTATAAAGTTTTTGAAACATTTTCGCATGTGTGGTGGTTTACGCCTATAAAGCAGGAGGATTGCTATGAGTTTGAGGCCAGCCTGGGCTACATAGCGAGATCAAGACTAGCCTGAACTGCATAGTGAGACCCTGTGTCAATCCCCCATAAGTAAATAAAAAAGATTTTTGAAACATTAAGAGAATTACTGTCATATGACTGAACCATAGTTATAGTTATCTTTAGATGTTAGTGTATTTTTATACTTGGTTAGCAGTTTTCATCCATAGAACTGAAAGCACTAGTTACTTCTTACATATGGAGTTACATGGATGACATTACTCTCATTTTATGTACAAAAGACTTGAATTAATATAATGCTATTTCCTAAAAAAAACCTCTTAGTAAGATTAAATGTTCTTAACTTTAAAAATAATTTATGTACCTGTGATGATAAATGTTGTGAGAATTTGCATTTGCGTATAAAATATCCAGGTTTGAAAATGCTTTCATATTTTGTCATTTGAACCACTGTATTTGAATTCCAGATACACTTTATATTCTTACTCAGCTATTGTTCTCCAATTACTAGTAATGGCTTAAATTCCTTATTATAACAGCAGAATGATCTTTGAGTGCTGGTAGCAGAAGTATTGCATCTCTAAGTGTAGGTGCAGTTTAAGAATGTATGATTTATTAACCATGGGAATACACAGCCATGGTTAGGAAGAACTAACGCATCGTGGGAAACCAAAAGTTAACGTCTTCCTCAACCCCAATACAGAGTAGTTTGCAATGTCATGATAACTGATAAGAAAAAATACTATGGCAAAGAGCAGTCTGTATCTGGAAACGAGTATTTGGGACTGCTGGCGTGCTTGGCCCATGTGTACCCTCTTATTTTTTAAAACATGTCTTTTACTATTTGTATGGATTAATTCTTGGCTCGTTTTTCCACACTTGGGCTCTAGAAAACACACTTTGAATGATTAAAAACTTTTGTGAGAATTAACATTAATCCTAGGTAAATTGTTACCAATACAAAGGAGGTGGTTTTATAAGTTGTAGGAGCTACTGGTAGGGAAGTAAACATTCAGGTTTCGTAAATTTACCTTACAAAATTTTGCCCTGTCGAAAACCAAAACAAAACTTTGTCTTGAAATAATCTTTATCACATTTGAATGTTTGAGTCCGTTTCTGTGTTTTTATTTTCCTACTGATACTGGCTTTTGATTGATTTAATAAACAGGTTTTTCTGCTGGAGAAAAAATAGTAATACAAAGGCAAGTTAGTTTTTATGGCATATTTCAGAGATGCCTATGTTTAATATTTCTTAAAAGACATTTGTAGGGGGCCGGGGATTTAGCTCAGTGGTTCCAGCACCTGTCTTGCAAGGGCAAGGGCCAGGGTTCGATCCCCGGTAACCACATACCACAGTACCGGGCATGGTGGCTCACGCCTGTAATCCCAGCACTCAAGGAGGCAGAGGCAGGAGGGTTGCTGTGATATGAGTTTGAGGCTGAGCTGAAGGCCAGCCTGAACTATAAAGAGAGACCCTGTCTCCAAAAAAAAGAACATTTTTAAATAGTAGAAATTACTAAAATTTAGTGTGAAACATAGCGTCTACTTGAAAAGTGACCCTGGGCAAGCTACTTAATTAACCTCCTACATACTCAGTATCTTTATTTATAAAGTCAAAATGCCTGCCTTTTTCACGACATTTCTGTGTTAATCAAATGAGTTAAATGTGAAAAAATGCATTTTATTAATTGTAAAATGCTGTGCAAATGAATTGGTTATATTGCCCTTTAAAGTCAGGACTGAGGCTGAATGGCAAGCATGGAAATGTGGAAAACTGACTTCCAGGATTCATATTTTCTTAGCTAATTATCATCTTGTAATCTTCTTAAATATTTTACAAGTTAAGGGGCATATTCAACCGTAGTACAAAAGAGTATTTAAAATGAGGACATCAAATTGAACCCAAAATCAGTGGGGATTTTTGTTTTTGCTTTTTGAGTCAGGGTCTTGCTTCTGTAGTTTAGCCTGGTCCTGAGTTCATTATGTAGCCCAGGTGAGCCTGAAGTCACGGCAATCCTCCTGCCTCTGGCTCCGGAGTGCTGGGATTACAGATATGAGCCACCAGCCCCACTGTGGTGTGTGGTACTGATTGGTGGTGGTTGTGATTCACCACACCTGGCATTGTTGTATGTGGTTACCAGGATCAGACTTTGCATTTGTGAGACAGGCCAGAACCACTGAGCTAAATCATTGGCCCCCAAATTAGTGTTTTGAAGTGTGTCTTTTTTTTTTTTTTTTTTTTGAGACAGGGTCTCCATTTGTAGTTCAAGCTGGTCTCGAACTCAGAAATCTTCCTGCCTCTGGCTCCTGAGTGCTGGGATTATAGGCATTAGCCACTAGCCCACACTGTGGTATGTGGTACTGATTGCTGATGGGCTGAGTGACCATGCCCTGCATTCTTGTACTGAGCTAAATCCCGGCCCTGTAGTGTGTCTTTTTTAATGCAAAGAAAGAATGAATGCCTATCAAAAGATATTTACATCTTTGTGCACATCAGAAAAATAATTCAATGTGACATTTAGTATAACATTTACTCTTAAGAAGTGGTAAGTGTATTATGAGTCTTTCAGATATTTTATTTCAGGGGTTTCTGACTGATCTTCTCTTCTATTTATTAGTAATTATTACCACTTTTTCCACACAGGAGGTTGAACACAGGGCCTTCACATTGAGTTGAATTTCATCTTTTGCACTTCTCGTTTTTTTTTTTTGAGACAGGATCCTGTTAAGTCGCTAAGTTTCCCTAGTTGAGCTCAAATTTGAGGTCTTTCTGCCTCAGCTTTCCAGATTTGTGGGATTATAGGTGTGTACCACCATTGTATGCATTATTGATAGTTATTATCTTTATTTTAAGTTATTTTGTTAAAGGTGTTTCTCTTGACCTTTATCATCTACCGTAATGCTTTATGGTTAAGTTGGCCCTTAATTTTCTGAGTTTTTGTTAGAAGCATTTATTTCTCTCTATGTATTTAGATACATGTATGTATGGGTTTACTTAATCTGCTAGCTAGTATTATACCTTTTTCTGCTCAACTTTTAGAGAGTGGGTGGACTCCCTGTCGTTGTCTTCAGCATCTGCCCTCAGAGTCATAGTACTTTTGTAGAACTTTGTTCAGTCAAGTGTAACCTAGAAAAGACTTAACTCTGGGAGGTTGTTCTGGCTGCCTGCTTCTTGAGGAAATCTTAAACTAATAAAAAGAAAAAGAAATGCTATGAATAATGCTAAATATTTTCAAAGGAAAGTGACAGGAAGTCTTACTACTCTGTAGCTTCCTCTGCTGCCTATTCAGACTAGAGAAACACCTGCCTGCTCTTCTGATAGTTCTGTATAGTTTTTCCCTCTCTCCTTCAAATTCTGCAAACATTAAAACTCAGTACTTAAATTGTAAAGATGCCTCATCATATTACTTGTAGATATACATTAGGCACAAATTATTTTTCTTTTGAGATGCGATCCTTTTTTCTTTTCTCTTCTTTTTTTTTTTCTGGTACTGGGGCCCTTGTGCTTCCAAAGTATGTGCAATACCACTTGAACTAATCCCCTAGCCCTTTGGGATCTCTTTTTGTGGCCTGGGTTGGTGTCAAACTTTCCTGGACTCTCGTAGTGTCACTTCACCATCACACCCAACAGTGTAGACATTCACATTTTATTGAAAAGTATCAGGACAAAAGGACCTGTCATTAATTTTTTATTTTTTATTCTGGTCTTTTTTTTTTTTCCTGCTGTGGTACTTGGACCTAAAACCTTGTGCATGCTAGGCAAGCAATCTACCACTGACCTACATCTGCAGCCTGAAAATTTATATTGTTTCTCTTCAGAATTAGGTGATACTCTGAATAAATTCCTTTTTTTTTTCTTTGTCTTACCAATACTCCCTTTTTTTCATATGAGGAGGCTCAGGCTAAGAGACTAAGTAATTTTGCTCATTGCGTGGTATAAAGTAGAGAAGAGCCAACAAAGTGGCCCATGTGTGTTATCCCACTTAGAGTTCAAGGCCTGGCTGGGCTATATAGTGAGACCCTGTCTCAGCACCCCACCCTCAGAAAGAAACTAGAGGATGCTGAGAAAGATTCAAATTTAGGTTTTTGTTTTTGTTTTTTTACTATATCACTGTAAAAAAAGTAACAGTAAATTTAAAAACCTGAGTAATCCAGGCTTTCAGATTTTGAAGTACTTTGCATGTATCTGTACCTCATGCCTCTCTCTCCCTTTCTTCCTCTCCTCTCCTTTCCTCCCCATTCCTCCCTCTGACTCTCTCTCTATCCTTGCTGTATTTTTCAAAGTCCGTTTTGCTTTGTTGGCTTTTGTATTTCTTCCATCCTCCTTTCCAGAAAAAACTTATAAAGGCAAAGTGTTTCATTTTCCTTCTTCAGTAATGATCTGTTGGAGTTTTTATTTTCCCTCTGTAGCTGCAGTTTTATTTAGGCATCAGACACAATATTCTGTTATATTTTTAAAATTTTTGTCGTACTGGGGATTGAACCCCCTAGGGCAGTGATCTCGAACTTCTTAGACTTAGCTTTCAATGATACAAAGAGTGTAGGTTGGTCACCACTGCCTGCCCTAGGGCTTTCTTGCTGAGCAATGATCCTTGCCATTTTAATTTTTGTATTTTATTTTGAGACAGGATCTTGCTAGGACACTAAAATGCTTAGGATGAGTTCATACTTTTTCATAGTTGTAATACAGCTTCCCAGAGTGCTAGATTGTAGACATGTGCCATCAAACATGGTTTATGCTATTGTTTTTAGATTTACTTGTCTGATAATATTATTTCTAAAAGCCTAGGTTAAAAATTTTGTCCTTCCTAACGAAAAATCATCATTTCTAGTATCCCTGGGGTACTCAGGTGTGGCCTCCTGAGATTAGCTACCTTTTACCTTTTGCCTTTTAGTCAGTGCTCAACTGGAGCCTTTTACTCATGTTCAGTAGGATCAACCCAGTGAATTCTGGTTTTTGGTTTTTTTTTTTTTTCAGCTTAGTGTTAAAGTATTTTTTTTAAGATTGATTTTATTTTATTGGTACATTTTATATACACATTGTGATCACAGTTCTCTCCGGTTTTCTCAGTTATTCTCAATCTGAAGTTATGCAATTCAGTTGTTGGATTTGCTTTTATTTTGTTTTTGTTTTTTGATTCTGTGTTTGAGATAGGGTCTCACTGTGTAGCCCAGGCTGACCTCTTAGTGATTCTCCTGCCTCAGCCTCTTAAGTGCTGGAATTATAGGTGTGCCACTGCACCTGAAGAGAATTGCTCTTTAGGCCAACCAATCTTCCTATAAAAAAGATTTATAATCTAGTATAATTTCTAGTATAATTTCTTTCATTTATTCAGATTTATAGTTTTCATCCTTTTGCAGCCTTTTGTTAATTATCTCTAGCTTTATAAGTTTTGGACTGTTTTTATAGGACAGTAATAGAAAAAAAGAGTAGGCAGAGTCCCAGATTGTTCATTCTGATAATGATAAGAGGCATGCGGTACAAATTGCCCTTCTCTTTGGAGCTGTTTGGCCTTCCGTAAAACTTGGAGTTAGGCTGGTTGTGCAATAAGGTCTTTGCTGTTCAAAGAGGTTTAATGTCTGGGAGATACTATATCAGATAAGACAGAAGTTCATGTTGTAGTCTTTTTTTTTCTTTTTTTTTGAGACAGGGTCTCACTTCATAGTTCAGGCTGGCCCTGAGCTCACTATGTAGCCCGAGTGAACCTTGAACTCGAACTCATAGCAGTCCTCCTGCCTCTACTTCCCCAGTGCTAGGATTACAGGCGTGGAGTCACCATGCCCTTCATTGTTTTATGTGGTTACATGTAGTACCACGGATTGAACCCAGGCCCTTGTGCTTACCAGACAGGTGGTGGTGGGCTGGAGATTTAGCTCAGTGGTTCCGGCGCCTGTCTTGCAAGCACAAGGACTGGGGTTCAATCCCCGGTTAACCACATACAATACTGGGTGTGGAGACTCACGCCCAGCAACAATCAGTACCACGTAGCACAGTGCCAGGGTGGGCATGGTGGCTTATGCCTGTAATCCCAGCACTCGGCAGGCAAAGGCAGGAGGATTGCTGTGATGTGAGTTGGGGGTTGAGCTCAGGGCAAGCCTGAACCACAAAGTGGGACCCTGTCTCAAAAAAAAAAAAAAAAAAAAGACAGGTGGTGGAACCACTGAGTTGAATCCTAGGCCCCTATAATACAAATATTTAGATTTGAGAATTTACAGATTGTTTTAATTGTTGAATACACAGATTAATTTTAAACACTTATAGTTTTGTGTTTTTTACTTACTGAGTTGACAAACATTTTTATATAAATTAGCTAAAAGTCAGACATTGTTTCTATAGAGTAAAATAGTTTGGAGAAATTAAGACATCAGTTTATGATAGAATTCTGACATTTTCTGTAAGGTAAATCTAAAAGTTCCTGGATTATATTTCTTTTTCTTTTCTTTTTTTTTTTTTTTTAAGGTTTTTTGAGACAGGGTCTCGCTTTGTGGTTCAGGCTGGCCCTGAGCTCAGCCTCAAACTCACATCACAGCAATCCTCCTGCCTGTGCCTCCCAAGTGCTGGGATTACAGGCGTGAGCCACCACGCCCGGCACTGGTATGTGGTATTGGTTGCCGCTGGGGTGAGTCTCCACACCCAGTATTGTTATGTGGTTACCCGGGATTGAACCCGGGTCCTTGCGCTTGCAAGACAGGCGCCGGAACCACTGAGCTATATCCCTGGCACTTCTTTTTTTTTTTTATTTTTTTCTGAGACAGAGTCTCACTGTGGTTTAGGCTGGCCTAAAGTCACTGTGCAGGTCAGGCTGGCCTCCAGCTTGCAGCCATCCTCCTGCCTCTGCCTCCCGGAGTTCTGAAATTATAATTGTGCACCATCATGCCCAACTACATTGCATTTCTAAGATGGTACTTAAGGTTTTAGTTAATGAATAACCATTGGTAAAAGGATGAAACCAATTATCAATCAAGAATGTACTACTACTCTTTTTAAATCCCTTTACATATCATTTGAAATGCAGTGATCTATATCTATAGCCTAATTTTATGTGAATGTGGTGATACTTGCCGGTAATCCCAGCACTTTGAGAGGCTGAAGTAGAATTGCAAGTTTGAGGCCAGCCTGAGCTACATAGTGTGAGATCTTATGCCAAAAATCAAAACACCCAGCAGCCTAATATATCTAAGATAGTGTTGGGGGGTAGGTAGAGCTCTAACAAATGTTAGTATGCAATGGCTTAAGGGTTTTCTTATTCAAATACTGTATATATCTATAGATATATAATATATCTTCATGTATGTATCTATAGATACATACTGGATCTACATAGATATGGATATGTTGCATTGTATTTTTGCATATGGTGGAGATACTGACAAAATGCCCTAATAATGAAGAGTAAGAATTACAAAGTAATGGGCTGGGGATATAGCTTAGTGGTTCTAGTGCCGCCTTGTAAGTGAAGAACCCAAGTTCGATCTCCATGACCACATACAACAATGCCAGGCATGGAGACTCATGCTTACTAGCAATCAGAACCACATACCACAGTGTCGAGCGTGGTGGCTCACACCTATAATCCCAGCACTCAGTAGGCAGAGACAGGAGGATTGCTGTGAGTTCAAGGCTGAGGTCAGAGCTAGCCTGAACTACAAAAGTGAGACCCTGTCTCAAAAAAATTAAAATAAAATAAAAAAACAAATTACAAGGTAAGACCAGGCATAGTGGCACAGATTTGTAATCCCAGCACTTAAACTCAGGAGGCTGAGGCAGGAGGATTGTTGCAGGTTCAAACCCAGTCTGGAATACATAATAAGTTTATTTATTTTTTATTTTTTTTTTGAGACAGGGTCTCACTTTGGTAGTGTAGGCTGGCCCTGAGCTCAGCCTCAAGCTCACATCACTTTCCTGCCTCTGCCTCCCAAGTGCTGGGATTACAGGAGTGAGCCACCATGCCTGGTACTGTGGTATGTGGTACTGATTGCTGCTGGGCTGAACACCCAGTCTTGTATGTAGTTACCGGGGAATCGAACCCGGGCCCTTGGCGCTTGCAAGACAGGTGCCAGAACCACTGAGCTAAATCCCCAGCTCTACATAATAAGTTTAAAGTCAGCTTTAATTGCATAGTGAGAACCAGTGTCAAAAATTAAAAAAAAATAAAAGGGTAGGATTTTAGGCTATCATTTTTTATAGTATTTATCAGGGCCGGGGATTTAGCTCAGTGGTCATGGCACCTGCCAAGCTCTAGGGCAGGATACAACAGTGCTGGGTGTGGTCACTCACTGAGACCAGCAATCTGTACCACATACCACAGTGCCAGGTGTGGTGGCTCATGCCTGTCATAGCAGCACTTTGGAGGCAGAGGCAGGAGGATTGCTGAGTTTGAGGCTGAGCTAAGGGCCACCCTGAACTACAAAGCGAGACCTTGTCTCAAAAAGGAAAAAAAAAAAAAAGCTGAAGGGCCAGGGATTTAGCTCAGTGATTCCCTCGCCTCCCTTGCAAGTGCAAGGGCCAGGGTTCGATCCCCAGTAACCACATACAACAATGCTGGGCCTGGAAACTCAAGTCCACCAGCAGTCAGAACCACATACCACAGTGCCAGGCGTGGTGGCTCATGCCTGTAGTCCCAGCACTTGGAAGGCAGAGCGAGGAGGATTGCTGTGAGTTCAAGGCTGAGCTCAGGGCCAGCCTGATATAAAAAAAAAAAGTGAGACCCTTCTCTCTCAAAAAAAGTATTGATTTTTTTTTTTTTTTTTTTTTTGGAAGACACAGTCTTGCTTTACAGTAGTTCAGGCTGGCCCTGAAGTCAGTATGTAGCCCAAGCCAGCCTTGAACTCAGTAATCTTCCTGCCTCTGCCTCCAAAGAGCTGGGATTACAGACATGAGCCGCCGTGCCTAGTACTGTGACTTGTGATACTGGGAATCAAACTCTGGACCTTGCACTTGCAGATGCTGGAACCACTGAGCTAAATCCCCGGCCCTGTCAGTTGCTTTTATTTTAATATTAACTGTGTTTTACTGAAGTATAGTTTTACATAGTTACTTGCTTCAAAAACCATACAAAAATGTGAGAAATAATTGAATTTGCTTGGTCTTTGGTTCAAATTGAGAAGCTAAACCTTGTGGATGAAAGTCTGAAATCATCTGGTTCCAGTTCTTTCTGATTATCATGACAGTTGCTGAGTTTTGACCTATATTGATGTATTAAAATTGTTTTTTGCATGAGCTTGCAAGTAGTAATTGACAGGAAATGCTTTTTAGAAATAATAATTATAATAGAATCAGTTATATTTCAAGAAAGGTATGTGTGTGTGTGTGTGTGTGTGTATGTGTGTGTGTGTGTGTGTGTGTGTGTGTGTGTGTGTGTGTATATATATATATATATATATATATATATATATATACATATATATGTCTTTTGACCTATAGTTTCCCTAGGAAACAAAGATACCCTAATAGGAAAATCTGATACTATTTCATTAGGACTCATTATAACATTATTGTAATTATACTTAGTTTTATTCATTCACTCATTGGATCATTGATTTAGTCAGTAAATGTTTATTTACTCCTGCTTAATGAATATTTTCTGAGTGTTAGAAATATGGCAGTAAACAAAATGAAAACAATTTCTTCACACTTGATCTTAGCCAAAAGGCCGAGAAGCGATGATGAAAACAATTTCTTTTGTCATAGTGACCCATCAGTGATGATTTACAAATTATTTTATGTTGTACATTGTTCTTTTTTTTTTTTAGGTTTTTTGAGACAGGGTCTCGCTTTGTAGTTCAGGCTGGCCCTGAGCTCAGCCTCAAACTCACATCACAGCAATCCTCCTGCCTCTGCTTCCCAAGTGCTGTGATGATTACAGGTGTGAGCCACCGTGCCCAGCACTGTGGTATGTGGTACTGATTGCTGCTGGATGTGAGTCTCCACACCCAGTATTGTATGTGGTTACCAGGGATCGAACCCAGGTCCTTGCGCTTGCAAGATAGGCGCCGGAACCACTGAGCTAAATCCCCGGCCCCTGTACATTGTTCTTGACTTGTTGATGTGTGCCTTTTGTGATGGTAGACGTACATATATTTATGATAAAACATAAAAGTTAACATTCTAATCAAATGATTTTAGGACCTGTGTTAACATGAGAGTATACATGTTCTTTTCAGCTACAGACTTTTAATACTCTAGTTGTCTCGTTTTAATATTTAGATATTAATGAAACACACTGAAGATTTGAATATTAGTTTAAGTTTAAAAAGTTCATGGTTTTTATTGATTGATTAATTCCCATTCATACATATATATATATATACACTCATGTCCAGAAATTTAGTGGTACTTTTTGAAAAATGTGTCTAAGGAAATTTGGTTATGTTGCTTAATTATCCTGTTTGGTATTCATAAACTAATTAGCTGAATATCTTTTGGGTAACAAATCACCTTTTATACAAAGAAAAGTTCTGCTTTATTGTACAGATGTGTCCTGTTAATAATAAGGGGACTTGGTGAGATTTAGTACAAGTAATACTTGACTTCATTTGTCTTATTTGTAGAGAGTGTAGATGTTCTGATTCCTGATTAGTTCATTATTAATACTGAATAATTGAAGTAATAGAAAGTTCATCTATCATCTTTAGGTTTTTTTGATTTGAGGCATGGGTACTTTTGCTGATTTGGTAATACCTATTTCATTCATCAGGCCAGTATATGACTTAATAAAAATGCGATAGATAAAGGAAGAGTGCTATACCATTTCAATGCATCATGTCCTTTAAATATATCTATTTTTGGTTGTTTCTCAAATTTGGTTAAGTATGCAATAAAATTTTATTTTCCTAACTTCATATTTAAAACTGCTTTGCTTTGTGACTGAACAGCTTAGTACTCTAGTTCTCTAGACCTGTTTTTAAACCAAATATGTTTTTTTCTTTTTAGGTAGCTGCCAATGCACACATTCCTCCAGACTACCTCCTTAAAATTTGTGAGAGAATTGGTCCTTTGCTAGATAAGGAGATCCCTCAGAGTGTTCCTGGGGTACAGACTTTACTTGGTGTTGGTCGGCAATCTCTGTTACGAGATGCCAAAGGTAAGATTTTTTAGATATTAGAATGGTTATCAGAGAAAAGAGTGGAAAATGGGGTATTTTTAGGTTGACTAAAATGTTTCCATGCGTTTTTTTGTTTTTTTTTTTTTTTT